>JARYGA010005542.1:0-46942 GCA_030545235.1 Helianthus tuberosus
ACATCAGGGTTTCGCTTATTTGAACATCAGTAGTTTCGCTCATTTGAACATTAGTAGTTTCGCTCTTGTGACACAAAATTAAGGGATCTCGCTTTTTGGAACATAAGGTTTCGCTCATAATGATCAAAGTCTGATTCCGCTCATCGATGACCTGAAACACGACAAGGTGTCAGTACATTGAGAATAAGAGATCATGTGGTTTAAATCGGTTGTATGTGATTGCTGATAAATTTTATATCTCGGATTGGTGTCGAAACATGTTATCATGAACTAGTTTGCATGCAAAGGATAAATTTTTCAGTTTTTAAAATTGTGTGTTGGTTAAGTGGATAATTCGGTCCAATCATTGAGTTTTGAAAATTGGGTTGAGTATACATGTGATATTGCATGTTCAGATATGTTGTCGGCTAAGTGTTGTTGAAAACCGACAATTTTCATGTGATATTATAGGAACTTGCGGCCCAATCATAGTTTAATATAACAAAAGATTGTCGGTTTAGTGGACTTGGAAATTCATTTGAATTGTGTGTGCATGTATTAGCTCAAGAAAGTTAGAGGCCCAATGCTTGTTTGATAAAAAGAGTTCGGCCCAATCAGATTAATATCAAGATTTGTCAATTTGCAAGTAATAGAGATTTGTTTTGTGTGTCAAAGTCGAATAAATCGGTGTGTCAAAGGTACAAGTCTCACGGTTTGATCATACAAAGGTCAAGTTTGTTTGAATCTTGTCAGATTGTTTGGAGTAAGGTCAGGTTGTTGAGATTGATCCGGGTCATTGCAGTTCGCACGGTTTGACATCAAATTCAGTTCGCACAAAATATTCACCAGTCCGAGTATCAGTTGTTTAATAGTGTTTAAACTGATAAGTGTTTGTTTGTTTGTTTTAAGGTGATTAAGGTGTGTTACGAGGAGAACCCGTTTGTTTGAGAAATTCTTCGATTCTGAATATGATTAAAAGCAAGAAGGCACTGTTAAAGAAAGAGTTTGATTTGTTCAGCAGTCTACCGGGTGAAGACACAAAGAAGCTGATTGAAAGATATTGTCACCTTGTGCGATCTATGTCAATGCTTAGTATAAAAAAGGAGTCTAAAGAGTGGGTAGACAAATTAGCTGATGCGTTACCGCAAAAAGAGTGGGGAACTTATTTGATGATCCTGAAAAACACAAGGGTTTATGATGGGTTAACAATTGGTCATTTTATCGAAAAGATTGACGGTCAAGATTTGGAACAGCAGAAGATTGCGAGAATGAACAATTCAAGTGGTCAACAGGATGTAAAAATGTATTACAAAGGAAGTGTTCCGGTTCCAGAAGCTGAGAGAAGTCCGAAAATTCAGACTGCGTTTAGTGTTGGGGATTCTACAGAAAAGATTGATCAAAGTTCAAACAAAAGCAGCAGTGGTTTCTCATTATATCCGAGTGTTAATCCAAAGAGTTCATCAGAAAGCTTTCAGTCTCAAAGCACAAAGACAGGAAATGCTTATGTGATTCAGTGCAACATCGCTCTAAATCTTCCAGAAGGTCAAAGTTTTTCAGAAGACACTGCTAAAGACCACATGGCTCTACTTGGTTCTGTGTTGTTATCGTATGAAGGTCTAGTTGCAGGTCGGATCGGAAATCCTATGCTCACCAAAGAGGATTACGATCAAATAGACGCCGAAGAGATGGAACTGATGGATATCAAATGGTGTCTAGCAAGTGTTCTTAGACGTACTGAAAAGTTCAAAACGATTACCGGAAGAAATGACTTTCTTGATGCTCATGTATCTACTTTAGGTTTTGATAAATCTAAAGTTACTTGTTTTCAATGCAGGGAGAAAGGCCATTTCAAACGGGAATGCAAGAACAAGGAAGCTAGTGGAGCTCAGAATCCGTTTGGAAAAGATGATTAGTACCGGAAAGCCATTTATCAGCAGGTTGGTCAATCACAAGACTCACAGACGGCTCATGGTAGAAGAATCGAGGATTCAAAAAGAGCGTGTGCGGTGGATTTTGACTGGAACAATTATATCTCTCCTGATAGCAAAGCATGCATAGTCGATCAAGATGATGAGAGGCTACCTGAAGGCTTCAGCTGGAATATGTTTGCAGATGAGAATGGGAATTTTAAAGCTTTCATTGCTAAAATTGTCAGAGAACCAGACATGTTTACCACATGGATGAAGTCTATTGGAGTGACTATAAAGAGTGTGGATGAAGAGTCTGTTGTTTCTGTTGAAAGTTCAGAAAGTGCTGATGAAAGTCTACAAAGTTCAGATGAGAGTGTACAAAATGTTGTTACTTCAGAAAAGGAAGTTGTATTTGATCAAACACCATCTGATTCTGGATTATCAGATACTAGTTCTGAAAAGTCTGCACAGTTTGATCAATCACCAGTTGATAGTAGCTGTGATAATGAGGAAGAAAAAACACATAAATGTTGCAAAATTTCATCTTTCTCCTAAAAGTTTTCATTTCTATTTTGCAGATCGCATGGAGAAGCTGAAGGAGAAAAGAGTTGCAAAAGAACAACAGGAAATGAAGGCTGAAAGTGTTGTTCAGAAAGAGAATGTTGAAGGTGTTGTTGAGAAGATGATTGAAACTGAGAAGGTGAAAGAAGAAGAAAAAGTGATTGAAGTGATAAAGACAATTGAGATTGAGAAGATTGTTGAAGTTGTAAAGCCTTGCATAAAGTGTTGGAAGCTTGCAAGGAATGTACTGTAAAAGACGACATCATTGCTGAATATGAGAAGAAGAAAGAGCAGTTACTGTTCAACCTTAACTATGTGAAAGAATCTTATGATGTCTTGAACAAAACAGTAACTGGTCTCCAAAAGACAAATTCAGAAAGAGAATAAGCACTAACGATGATGAATGCTGTAATGATGACAAAGCAGAAAGCTATAAACTTTTACATCGAAGAAAGTGCTAAGTGGAAGCAAGAGTTGGAGACAGAAAAGATCGAGAATGAGAGAATTAGACGTTTATTACAAAGTTATTATAGTTCTGATTATCTCATTGATCGTATTTACCCAACTGTTGCAGGTATGGAAGCTTTTCAAGATGAGAAGCCAAAGAAAAAGAAAGATAGTGGTAAGAAACCGACTGTTAGCTATAACAAGTGTCCGCCTCCAATTTGGGAAGGGTATTCTCCTAGAAAACCAAACGAGGAGCAACTTGAAAAAGCAGTCAATATAAAGTAAAAATCCGACACAACTGACGTTTTACCAGATAACATTGATGTCACGTTAACCTCGTCCGATACTGATCATGAGTCTGAGTTAATCAAAAAGGTGGTCGATCAGGTGTTGGATACTGAGGAGGAGTCCGAGTCAAAGTCTGAGTCTGGAGGGTCAAATTCGTCAGTCAACAGTCCAAAGTCGTCGGTCAAACGGTCTTACAGTAAAGAATTTTTGTTATCAAAAGCAAATTTGGATGATGAAGCATTTGAAGTTGCATACACTTTAAATGATTCGGACAAATTATACTCTGACAAAGAGTTTCCAATAAGAAGTGTTCGTTTTAACATGATCAAAAAGGTTTTCAAAATGACAGAAATTAATATTTCTGAAATAAAAAATTTAAATCTTACTGAAAAACCTAAAAAGTACACTTCAAGAGTTCAACAACCTCTAAACAAGAAAAAGGGTTACAATTCTGGTTCTGGTTTTCAAAAGAAACAAAACCAAAATCGTAGCTACAAAAAGAAAGGTCTTGGATTTATTCCACCAGAAAATCATAAAAATTTGAAAAATTCTAAAACAAAAACAGAATTTGTGTCAGGTGGAGGTGCAGAAGAGGAACAGAAGAAATCATTCTGGAGATAGTCAAATCAAGAATTTCTTGCTGAAAAGAAGAAGAATGGAACTGAAGTGTTTTATCAAAAAGAAACTCGTACCTGTTACAAGTGCAATGAAACTGGTCACATTGCATGGAACTGTCAGAAAAATGCTAAAACAAAACAGGGAGTTTCTCAGAAATTGAAAGAAAAGGTTGTTGATATTGAACCACCAACCGACAGACTTAAAATTTTTGAAAACTCAACTTATGAGGTTGGTGAGTGTTCTAAAAAGAATTTTTATAAAAAGAAAGAGAATGACAACCAAGTGTGGGTTGTTAAGAAGGTTGATGTGAATGTCGGCGATGAATCTGGTTCCACAAAGCCAGAAGAGCCACAGGTTGAGATGAAAATTTCAGTGAATGATGATGAGTTTCCATCACTGAAATTTGAAGAAGTTAAACAGAAAGTTGGCAAGGTTGATATCTCGAATCAGTTTTACACGGAGAAAACTAAGTTTGATGTCGAGAAAACATTCAATGGAAGTGTTAAGAAATTTTTTGGGAAAATGTTGAATGGGAAAGCTAAGGGGGTTAAAGATTTTTATGCAACTAAAAAGGCAACTTACAACCCTACTGCGCAAGAATTGAAAGCCATCAAGTCTGAAAAGACTTGGATGGAAGTCTGTTTCCCTTGAAGTCTTAGGACTACGCCGGAGATCCCAAGTTTGTAATCGTGGATCAGGAATCGGCATCATTCTTGTTAAGATAGATTTTGTGAAAGATTTTAAATGTGTTTAATTTTTACAGGATAAGTGTGACTTGCCGGAGCTTCCAGGTTGGTAAGTGCAAAGCAGGAATCGGCATCTTGTTTGGTAAAATGGTTTGTGTAGATGTTTTATTCCTACATGTGGTTATATGTTTTGGATATTCTTACAAGTGGTGAGAGGTTGATTCTGACAAAGTAATTACTCAAGGTCATTAGTTTGAACTTGATGTAATCCTGATATAAGAGATTGAATGGACAAAATGATAAACCAAACCCCTAATTTTACAAGTGATAAAATCAACAAAATTTATTTTCCGGAAAAATCATTTTGATTAAAACAAACTTAAGTGTTTTGAAATCATAATGAGAAAATAGTTTTGTGAAAGGGGGAAGTTCTGATTGTTTATGCCTAGTGGATGGCGAATTGAGGCGATTTGATATCAGTTTGTCAAGTTTATTGTACAGTTTATTTTCAAATTTCCTTTAATGTGTTTGCATTTTAGGGGGAGTAGAAAATTTCTGAAAATCCAAAAACATTAGAAAATTTGAAAAAGGCAAAAACATGATAAAATCAAAAATGAGTTTTAGTGTCAAAGAAGAGGAAATGATAGTACATCAGTAGACAGTCACAGTATGCTAAAGAATTGTAATGATTAAATAGCATTAAACGGTCTCACTGATGATATGCCGATAGGTTTTTACACATTTAGTAAGCTTTTTCGGGATATAAATTAAATTCAAACTTGCTTATTTCGTGGGGAACACTACTTGGATATATAGGTAACCCCTGAAATCTCGTTTGAAAGGTCCCTCTTTCTGAGATACTAGGTCTTTATGCTCAGTGATATCTGGGGTATTATCCCGGGACTTCTGATTTTGCGGAAGCAATGGCCTAGTCCCCGGAGAATACTTTCTGCTTGCTTGAAATATAGCGCCGCCCTCAGCAAATTGATGAAACAATAAAATTGATAGTCATTGCTGTTGTAATTCAAAAGATCCTCTAAAGGGGACCCACCAAAAGTCGAAGCCGTCATCTCTCTGCGTATCGAAAGATCGACCTGAGCTCTCACGGCCCTCGCAATTTAACCCCTTACAAATATCATCCGTGGTATACTCACCTGTAAGACTGAATATTGGGATCTGGATACGGGAGTATATTCAAGAGGTGGGACACATGAATGAGTTTAAGTCCTTAATACACCTAAACCATATCCTGAATCAGTTGAAATTTGTGTGAAAATTTAAGTGGATCAGTATATCGGCAATCTAAGTGAATTGTTTAATTCTTAATGTGTAACTAAGCTCAACGGTACTTGTGACTTGTCAAAAACTGATATGATCCTCTTGCACGAACTCACAGAAATATTGTCTGTAAATATTTCTTTACTGCATTACATTTCTTTATATTAAAAAAAATCCAAAAAGATTTTCGGAGTGTTTTAGCATAAATTTTGTAAAACTCAAAAAGATTTTCGACAACTGATGTTGGAGAGCTGATTGTCAAAATTCCAAGTGCTAGACATGATGAACAAATGGTTTGGGAAAATGTGTTTTGAAAAGAAAAATGATCAAATTTTAAAATGATTCATCAAGTTTATTGAGTTATTTTTGAGGAAGAGTCAGTATTAGTGCATACGTTGAATTGTTAAATGCGTAAAATTTACTTTTAGGTAGAGTGAGTTTGTGCAGGTTTAAGTATGAGTTGGATTGATGATCTTGAGCTGGATGAGAGCCAGGTTATGATCTTGGAACAACCTCAGAAAGAACCAGCCAGATTACGATCCTGAAGCAGATGATGCTGAAGAACTAACGGAATGCCAGCACATTGCAAGAGGGAGTCTGTTAATTTTGAGAGAAAGAATGAAGCTCAAAGACTAATCAAGACTGAAGATGCAAAGACTCGACATGTGAGACTCATCAACATCTGAGGGGGAGTCTGTTGGTGCACACATCTGTCGTCTTTGTCTTACATCGAGTCTTCGGTTCGTTGCGGTTTGGAACAAGAATGAAGTCATCATTCTTGATGATGACATCATCCAAATGACATAATGCTTGCATCATCATTCCAACAAACTCACTTGAAGATAACATGCAAATGAAATTAGAATTGCATGTTTCACTAGAAGACAAAAGTGTATACATATTTGTTGATTTCGCTCATAGGATCTTAATTAGATTGGGTTTCGCTTTTATGGACACATGAGGTTTCGCTCATGTGTCATGTCCCTTGGAGCAGAACCACTAACTCTATAAATAGGTGGTCATTTGAGCGAAACCTAATAAGTGATCTCCTTGTATTCCATACCGAAGTGCTGCCGGTGTAAAGATCAAGCTGTAATCGTTTGTCAAATCAATAGAATCAGTAGATTAAAAGAAGATTCAGCTATTTCTACCTCGGTTTCTTGTTATTCCGCACCTGAAACTGAGTGGAACACCTCTGAACGACTCGTTCGGGTCCGTATACGATCCTTCAATAACTCTGTCCCTAAATGTCTTGAAGACTATTTCACCAATAATGGCATCCATTCGCTAAGTTAGGTATACGATAGAGTTAGTCAAATAGAATAAAAAATATGAACCATCCAACAGGGTAGTAAGATAGTCTCGCGTTTGGGAAAAGTCGTGGTATGGTTGTTGGCATTTCATTAAATTGGTTGCCATTCGAAATAACAGGGAGTTACTGAGGTTCATACGAAGGATCGAGTGTAAACAGGGTCCATCGATAATCGAAAATTTCAACCAGTTAACCTGCTGTCTAGAAGCAATTTCCAGTAGTGGTACATGGCGGCATGGCACAAAAAAGAGAAGTTCGTTGCATCACGGTCACAAGGGTATAACACTTGTCCAAAACAGAATTTGGTTGGTAGGGTTGCTAGTTTGCAAAACGACGTACGAGTGTAATTGTGGCTGCTTCATTTATGGTAGGGACGACCAGTGGAGATGATAAGGTTCGTCAACAGGATGCGTGGGTGTAGTTCTCCTAAACCCAAGTTCATTTGAGCCGGTTCTGTTCTATGTGGTTGTTGGCGTACAAGCCAGATGTACGGATGGTCAACTGGCGACGTCATGTCGAGATAAGCGTACAAATAGATAGAATGCATAAACGGTCGTAGCAGGGTGACAAGTAATTAGAAAGGGGTTTGACCACCTCTTGTCAAGTAGTTAAACGTTTGTATGCCACATGGGGCGCAGTAGGGATAATAGGCAACATGCTACTGTTCTAATAATTATACCATAGACAACACATCATGCAAAAGTACCCTAGCAGGTAGGCAATATCAACTTAAATAACATTACCTAAAGTATTGAGTCTTGCACGTGGAGCGAAGCGTCGTTGTGGATCGTTGAGCACTGTACAGGTATAGTCTGGTTTTAACAAAAACTTTTTCACTTTATTAAAACCAAGTTCACTATAACCAATGGCTCCGATACCAATCTGTCACACCCCCAAAATCCACATGCGGAGTATCGCCGCTTGGAGGCGTGACTGACCTGGATCAAGCCACCAATCATATTGAACATAACAAGTAATAAGTAAAATCAACCACACAATATGAAAGGTGTTTCAAATCAAAAAAGTAGTAAGTGTTTAGCGGAAGCATAATTGTAAACCCAATGTAAGTATTAAGTACAAAATAAAATAATGTTTTTAGCATAGCACACACTGCCATGTCCCACAACGACTGCGCCTCCCTGTGCAAGCTCCATGAGTACCTAACGACCTGCAAGGCATGTAACAACGAGTCAACAACAAAGTTGAGCGAGTTCACAGTTGGGTGTTTAGTTATAGCATTCGTTTCGTAAATCATATGTTCGTTTTGTAAACCATGTATCGTATTAATTCGTATCGCGGTCTCCCAGACATGTTTGCGAAGATTAGTGGGGGCTTCCCATGTGTATCGTATTAATCCGTACCGCGGTTCCCCGAACATGTTTGCGATGAATAGTGGGGGCTTCCCATGTTGTATGTTACTAGACTAGTTGTATGTGTACGTGCCCTTCTTGATCCAAGGACTGTAGCGAGTATGAGTGTACGTGCCCTTCTTGATCCAAGGACCGTAGCGAGTATGAGTGTACGTAGGTTTTACGCACGTGCCCTTCAATCCGAGGACAGTAGTAAGTATGAGTGTATGTAGGTTTTACGCATGTGCCCTTCAATCTGAGGACAGTAAAAAGTAGTTTAATAGTAATGATAGTACGAGTAGTTATTAAATCCCATTCCCAACCCACCGGGAATCCCATGCCTTAGGAGTGTGAACTCACCTTTGGGTGCATAGCGACAAGTAAACAGGTATAAGAGCTTCTAGGTTCGATAAGCCCTGATATAAATATTATCTCATTATTAGACGTCTAATCAGAAGGTCGCTGTACGGTTTCAAGTTATCGCCTTGACTTTTAGATTTGGGCCCCGCTAAATATAATAATAACCAAATTATCATACAAGTAACACTAACATCTCTCCAATAATGATCCACATAAACAGAAGCTTCACACATCATGTAGGATTATATATATTTATATATATAAAAATGCAATCCTACTCAACCATGACACTCATATAGATTTAGTTGTGTATAGTGTTCAATAATTTCCCATGCACAGCCGCTCCTGTACCAGGACATATATGCCATCATATACATGCATGCCCCAGAAAGCCAAAGCATTTATTCCCTTTTTTTTTGTGGACACACCTACACATGCATTCATTCATGCACATACTTAAAACTTGTATATGCTACTACACACAGATCATTCATATTCCTAATATTCACAACACAGTTTCCCATACCAAGTCGCATGTGTTCATACATATCATTGTACCTATATTTACCAAGACAGTTTTCATACACATACTTATTCACATATAATTAACTTTTTCATATTAGGACACACATAAAACTAACCGTAGCTTCATGTATAACCCTATTTTCTTGAAAGGCTTAACGTCGAGGTCGAACCGAAACCGATACAACGAAACTTTACTACGAGGCTATGGAGTGTGCGGCACTTACCAGTTGCAGTGGTGGCCTTGGGTGATTGTTCCGGAGTCAACGGACGTCGAACAGGGGTTGCGGTCGGCAGTTTTTGGCACTTCAGTTAGGGTTTACGGCGTAGGGGAAAGTGAACACCAAGGGAAAGTATAATACATGCATCTAAAAAAAACGTATTTTATAAAACCACTAAAGCGATTTGGATTGGGAATGTGTTCATGGGCCGCACACAAGTGTAATGGGCTAGGGGTTATCGGTCGTGATTATAGGAACAAGAGGAGTGGATGCACGGTTGCTGTTTTGTTATTATAATTAGTATTATTATTATTTATTATTTTTTTTTCAATTACTAATGTATAAATTTATGCCATGAATAAGTATATCATTATTATATGCCATAATTCGAACCTCAGGAGTTTCGAGTTACGAGAGTTATGTCATGGTTCAAACGGTTCGGGTTGGTTCAGCATGATATAGACTTAGTTTCAAATATTCATTTGCATACTATAATTTAGATAATATATAATTAGTCCATCAAATAAAATAAGTATAAGGTTTGATTTTTAAAAACGAAACAAATGAGTTTTTACCTCGAAGTTACGGGTTGTCACATCATCCCCAAGTTGAAAGAAATTTTGTCCCGAAATTTAGCATACAGTCACTGAAGAAGCTAGTGTTGTTGAGCGTTTTTTTTGTGTGGGGTGTCACATCATCCCCATGTTGGTTTGGAATTTCGTCCCGAAATTCCGCAGTAGCTTCGGCCTCAGCAGTGGTTTCACTTTTCTCGAACAACTGGGGATATTTGTGTTTCATTTGGTCTTCTCGTTCCCAGGTAAACTCTGGGCCACGACGGGAGTTCCAACGAACTCGAACAAGAGGTATTCTGGTGTGCTTGAGAATCTTAACATCTCAGTCAGTAATCTCTACTGGTTCCTCGACGAATCGCAACTGATCGTCGATAGTGAGCTCCTTCAAAGGAACTATGAGGGTCTCATCTGACAGACACTTCTTCAGATTCGACACGTGGAAAACATTGTGAACTCCACTGAGTTCTGCTGGTAGGTTTAGTCTGTAGGCCACTTTGCCTATTTTCTCGATGATTTCGAACGGTCTGACATATCGCGGATTAAGTTTGCCCCCTTTTTCCAAAGCGAACCACACCCTTCCAGGGTGAAACTTTGAGTAGCACTCAATCCCCAACTTGAAACTCGAGTGGTTTCCTACGCTTATCAGCGTAGCGTTTCTAACGGTCACGAGCTGCCGCCATTCGTTGTTGTATTTGAGCAATCCTTTCTGTTGTGTCTACCACAAGTTCTGGGCCTGTGATCCGGCTGTCGCCAACCTCTGCCCAACAAGGAGGTGATCGGCATTTACGCCCGTACAATGCCTCAAACGGAGCGGCTTGAATGCTAGGCCACCAATACGTAGTTCTGAGATCGTGGTACATCTTATCCGAACCAGGATGTACCGAGTAACGAGACTTATGTGCTTCATCCATCACAAGCTCTCGTAGGTTGCCATAGAGTGGAACCCAGATGCGTCTTGTTACGTAGTAGGCGCCGTCTTCCTTTTGTTCTACCCGTTTCCTTGAGCCGCGTAGGGCTTCAGCCCTGACGTTTTCTGGTTTCAATGCTTCTACCTGAGCATCTCATATCTGTGCAGGAAGACTAGACTGGATGGTAATTTGTAATGCTCGCACGCGCTTAGGTATAGTATCCTTTCGACTGAGGGCGTCGGCCACAACATTGGCTTTGCCCGGATGGTACTTGATCGCACTTGGTACCGTACAGGTAATGTCTCCATATCTTAAGAGCAAAAACCACTGCTCCCAATTCTAAGTCATGCGTAGTGTGACGTGACGCATAAGCAATAACCTTGTCACGTTGCATCAGCACACATCCAAGTCCCTGAATGGATGCGACGCAATAAACCACAAAATCGTTTGTGTCTTCAGGCAATGAGAGGATAGGTGCGCTACAAAGTCTATCCTTTAAGTGTTGAAACGCCGTTTCCTGTGCATTACCCCAACGGTAGATAACGCCTTTCTGAGTTAGTGAGGTGAGGGGCTGTGCAATCTTGGAGAAGTCCTTGATGAACCTTCTATAGTAGCCAGCCAAACCCAAGAATTGGCGGATTTCTGTTGGTGTACGGGGTGCAGGCCAGTTCTTAATCGAATCTACCTTGGATGGATCAACGTGTATCCCACCCTTGTTCACTACGTGGCCTAGGAAATGGACTTCGCGAAGCCAGAAGTCGCTTTTCGAGAACTTTGCATACAGTTGCTCTGTTCGAAGGAGTTCCAAGATAAGTCATAGATGCTGCTCGTGTTCCTCCTGACTCTTGGAGTAGATCAGAGTGTCGTCGATGAGAGCAAGTGACACATTCATTTAGTTAGACTAGGTTCGAACGTCGAGTCTGAGAATCCATATCGGTCGTATCAAGTTCAAAGATCAGTACTTGTGGTATCATCACATGTGTAACCATTGCTCATCGAGTAATATTCGTAGAGTGTAACTTATCCAAGCATGTGTCCGCGGGGATTGTTGTTAGGATCACTGAATCCCAAAAGTATATCATGCATTGGTGTGGCAACATAAGAAAGAGTAGTCTCATTCGGTGGGTAAGCGTTTAAGAATCCACATCAAGGGTTTACTCGATATTGAATGTACAGCTGGCTGCGCGCCAGTTGGGTATAGTTAAGATAAAGTATGTCTTTGACTACATATTGTTGTCACGGGGTTAAATCAATCAGAACAAGAACTTAACATAGCGGCATGGTTATTGTACAATTGTGTAGCGTTAAGTTTCACTGTGACTCCCACTAGGAACCGTTGGATTCGCCCCCATGTGAAGGAGGGACAATTTACCTAAATCCATGAGCTTAGGTGTGTGTGTTTCATCAAGTAAGTAACCAAGTCCGGGGGTTTCCTTAAGTCGTGCAATTGAGTCCAAAGTAAGTCTGCGTATTCATGAGGTTCCAAGGAAAGACGTGTAAACGCATTCAAGAAAGTATAACCGTATCAACATGACACCACTATTCTCAAGGTTTCGTGGAGTGATCACCAGTGATCAGGAGTCTAGCCTTCTAAATTCTCTAAGCTAGAGAGTGGTTCGTTTCAGTGGCTCGTCATGGGGAGCGAGAACGTAACGTTGTTGTGGTACGGGTGTGAAGGTTTGCTCTAAGCCAATGATAGGGAGCGGACATACTAGCCATCAATAATCATGAGTGGGTGCAAGAGTTAGTGCAGAGATTTTGTATACGCAAGAAAACTATCATAAAATGGAGTACGTCTCTTGTAGTGTAAGGTGGGTCATGCAAACGTATAATTTATCATGCTTGCTCGTAGGTTGACTGATCCATAACTCTGTCCCTAAATGTCTTGAAGACTATTTCACCAATAATGGCATCCATTCGCTAAGTTAGGTATACGATAGAGTTAGTCAAATAGAATAAAAAAAAATGAACCATCCAACAGGGTATCTTCAAATATTCAAGTTCAATTTAATGACTTTGAATTATCTGATTATCTACAAAGTCCAAGTTAATGACCTTGGAGACAATTACAAACTGTTTTTGATTTTTCATTACAAAACCTCAATTTTCAAATTAGTGAACTTGTTATTTTCTAAGACATGTTCAGCATACTTATATTTTGAAACTAAGTTTTCAAACATCGGTTGTCGAAACATAAAGTGAAACAAAATCTTTTTGTATTTTACAAAGTTTATGCTAAAAAACACTGAAAATCTTTTTGTGATTTTTATGTAATGAAATGCAATAATGAAATATTTACAGACATATTTTTGTTGAGTTCGTATCAGAGGATCATATCAGTTTATGACACATCACTAACCGTTGATCTATATAAACTTTAAGTTCTAAACGATTGACTTAGATTACAGTATACTGATCCGCTTAAATTTTCACACAAATTTCAATTGATTCAAGATACGAGATTAGTTTTTTAAGAACTTGACTTATTCACGTGTCCCACCTCAGAATATACTCACGTATCAAGATTCTCTAGAGTCAGTCTTACAGGTGAGTATACCTAATTGATATCTGTCTCTAGGTTAGTGCGAGACCTTCAGAGCTCAGGTTAGAACTTCCGTTCGGTTAAAGAGATGAAGGCTCAACTTAAGGTGTGTTCCACTTAGGAATCTTCTTTACAACTGCACTTGATATATATCTTTCAATATTTTTCAATTTTTATGCGGAGTGAAAGTTTTAAGCGCAAAAGCATTATACGAGGTCTAGGCCATTACTGACGCAAAATCAGAAGACCAAGTATAATACCCCAGCTATCAATAAGTATAAACCTAATATCTCAGAATCAGGCAATCTCTCAAACGAAATTTCGGAGTACTAAGCCCATATATCCAAGAGATGTTCCCCATGAGATAAGAAAGTTATGGATTTTATGTTTGTATCTCGAAATCAATTTACTAAATGTCTAAAAACCTACTGGCATATCATCAGTGAGACCTTTATCACGTTTTAACTTTCCATTTCTTTACCATGCCGGGATTGTCTTACTGATGTACTATCATTTCCTCTTTTTACACAAAACTCTTTTGAATTTTCTTTTGTCTTTGTACTTTTTTCAAATGTTTAAATGTTTTTGTATTTTTTAAATTTTTACTCCCCCTAAAATCCAAAACATTTTAAAGAAAATTTAACAAACCGATGTAGATAGCTTTATCTCGCCATCCATTTTCTGCTTCACATTCTCTGTTTAGCACACAAACACCCCCATGATTAACAAAACATTTATTTTTGACATGTTAACACCATTTTTGTTTGTTCAGCCGTGAGGGTTTCGGCGTATTCCTTCAAAAATTTTCAATTTTTTTTTATTTTAAACTAATAACATCCTGTTTAACCACAAACACATGATTTCTTTTCATGTGCCAGGTTGTTCTGTTGACTATGCTAAACTTGGATTGTCCTCCAAAACACATGCACAACCACAAACTGAATTACTTGAACAATTTTACCCAGGTCTACTTGTCCTTGGGTATATTTACATAGTATGTTTCATTCAATTTTGGAAAATCTTTTTCATTTTAAATAAAAACATTTTCTTTCTTGATTTCAACCTTCTTGGTTGAATCGATTTTCCTCTTTTCATTAACAGAAGTTCTTTATTTCTTTACCACCCAAATATATCCTTTTGAAAAATTCTTTTTTATAAGATCTTGAATTATTTTGAATGTTTTCTTTTGTCAAATCAACCTTTGGTTTCCAGATTTGTTTTGATTTTAACATCTCAACATTTTGTTTCCAAATCTGTTTTGGCTCAAATTTGGGTGACTTCTGTTTTACAAACTCAGATTTCTTTTTCTCAACATCAATAGGCTTCAGATTTGGACATTTACGACCAATGTGTCCAATTTGTTGACATTTAAAACATGCTTTACTAGAAATATATTTGGCCTGTTGTTGTTGTTTCTTTCGAGCATAGAATTCTTCATTATTCTGTCGACTAAATCGGAGTTCTTTCTCTCCTTCTGAACTTGTTCCGTGAACAAAGTTCACTTTCTTCTGAAAATTTGACCTTTCAAACCTTTTCTTTTAATTTTGCTTTTTTTATAACCTAAACCAGCCTTTCTGTTTTTCTTTTTGTGACCTGGTATGTTATAAAAAGCTTTGTTGCTCGTTTTACCTGCAAATTTATCAGTTTCAGATTTTTCAATTTCTACCGGTTTAAATACTTTATCGATCTTTTCCATAATCACATTTTGAATCGGAAAATCAACATCTGAGAATAATTTGTCAGATCCAACCATATGATATGCCAAAATTATTGGATCATCATTCGCATTGGTCTCAGATTTTGAATTCTTCAAATTATTTTTATGAAAACTTTCTTCATCTTTAACCTGTGATTCGGACTTATCATTTTTTGTAGAACCTTCTTTCAGAACACTTTCAACAACCTTACTTACCATCTTTGAATCATCAACATCATTAGATTTGGAGTATGTAACACCTGTGCCTCCACGGCCATCAAACAAATACCGAACCAATGAAATATTATATTTCATACTTGGAATTTGTAAAAATATGTGTATCATTTGCACATATCAATTTTTGTTCAATTCCAAACTCTAAATCGCTTTCTGGAAGGTTATACGCGTACCGATGCGTAAATATAACCAGTTTAATGCAACGAACACACCGGAATAGTGAAATAGGCTTAACATACCTTAAATAACCTTTACATAACTAAGAAATAAGTTTCGAAGGCTTTGGTATGGCAAAATCAAGTTAAATCGCTTACATGGACTAAAGTTGACAAACTGCGAAAGTATGCCAATTTGAACTGTAACAGACATTCCGAAACATGACCATAAGTTAAACATACCATAAATATCCTTAACATAGCTTAGAAATAGGCTTTGAGGTGTTCGGTGTGCTAAAATAAACTTTTGGGTCATTCAGGGACTAAAAGCGTCAAAAAGTAAACAAGTTTGCATTTTCGCGCATAACTTACGTTCTGAATACATCCGGACATCCAAAAATTTATGTAAGCATGACTATATTATGCTTTAGTGTTTGGCTTGCCAAAAATCCATTCGTTGCGTCATTTGGATCGTTTTTCGCGCTTATGCGCATTCCGTCGTAATTAAGCGAACATCGCGTTCGTACGACCAAACGAACCAACACCCGGCATATTTTTGAGCATGTTTCATGTCCACAATGTTTAGGCATCATTTTAGGGCCTTAAAGTTGGCTTTACGGGCCTTAGAAGTGTCGGAAATGGCTTAAATACACAACAGGGACCAAAACTGTCATTTTTGAAACTTATTTTCTGATCAGAACCCCCATGCGGCCCGCATTAGTTTTGGTGTATCCTGAAGCGGGCCACCTCAGCCTCTGCAGACCAGATTCAATGTTTAACAGCCTGGTTGCAGCTGTTTTGCACCCCCCAATCCCAATTCCAAGTGTCAATTTCCTATGGTGAGTGGCAAATGAGCTACCATAAGGTTCCGACAAGTGTACGGCTTTGATCGTGCCCCCTTTTCCAAGAAACGATCTTAACGGTTCTCCGAATACTATAAATACCCAACCCACTTCACTTCTAAACTCACAAGAATTCTGATTTGAGGAGCTCTAAGTTGAAACCATTGTTTCATACCTGAGCTACTTGGATCGGGATTAGCATTCGGGGACCCTTCGTAATTTTTCTTTCGTTCTTTTATTGCTTTTCGAGTCTGAAAGTCAAACTTTGTTTGACTTTCTGCGTTGACCAGTTTATGTTCAATGCGAAGTTCGTTTGAACTTCGCAACGTGAGTGTAATCACGTTGGTTATAGTCCCTTGGGACTATGCCTACTGATTACCACGTTGTCTAGGGTCGTAGGGTAAGCGATCTGATAAATCGCTTATACCTTCGAACCCGACCCAGTTGGTCGATCATTAGGATCCGACCAAACACATTAGGTGACCATAGTATATAGGGAATAACCTTCCGAGGTTATACCTTATGGTCACATCGTTTGAGTAGTTGTATGATAGGTAGTTTATATGCCTTGGGTAAATTACCAGAATACCCTTTTCATGTATAATTGGTAATTAAGCATATGTAACCTAAACTTTTGTCACATAACTGATTATGTAACATGTTTAGGCATATAACACTTGTCATAGGACTAGTTAGGCGGTCCGAACGCGTTTCACGCGAACGACGCGTTAAAGTAGCATAAGCTACCTAAATGGGTCGCGATGGGTCGAAAGCACTTAGGTTAGGTTTCATTTAGTATGTAGGCTTTGTTAAACCATATGACACGAGTCTCTACACTCGTTTGGTTTACGAAACCTCATTCTATCAGATCTTCCGATTTAGGTCCGGTTTATTAACATAGTTACCTATATTAGGTGCCGTTTGATTCCGTGATCTCTAGCATTGCTTGGTGGTTATCCTAGGACTTCTGAGCAATCTCAAGTGAGTACATAGAACCCTTCTTTTACAGTTTTCCAAACTGTTTTGGGGTGAAACACATGTGCCTACTTGTTACTTTCCTGCTTTCCTGTTTTCACATCATATACCGGCTATGTTTGTTAGTACATTATAGTACATGATTTCATTTCATTTCATGCTATGTATGTCCATTGTGTGCATACTTAGTACATCGTTTTACATTACATTTCTGCTATGTATGTTGACTGATAGCATGCTAGCACATTGATTTACATGACTTTTCTGCTTTGTATGTTAACTTAGCATACTTAGTACATTGTTTTCATATGACATGTATACAACTGCTATAACATTTGGTTTGTACAAACGGGTCTTTATTACGTTCATTAACATTTGCTACGCCGCTCGGGAGTAAGTAGTGGTACCATAGGAGTTGACAAATCCCATTCCTGGCATCCCGGGTTTGTTTGGATGTAAGGAATGACTGAATCCGAAAACATTTCTTTTGATAACCTTGACTGAAAGGATTATCCGACTGTCTCAAGGCTTGAATGTATGCATTAACTTACCACATAAATGTTTATATCAGTATAGCATGCATTTACTACACAGAACATAACTTTGATTTAAACCAAGTTTTACTTCAATACTTTGTTTTGTACATTTTTACTTATGGTTTAAGTAGTCTTATTTTACTTACCATACATAACATTTGTTACACATTACTTGACTACTTTTGGACTATTAACATTTGATATGATTTATACAAGGACTTTTGACAATTGGTTTAAACATAGACTTATTACATTGGTGGTTTGTTTAAGTGACTTAAATAACGAGGCGTGTGTAATATGATACAAGCATGGTGGATACGCCGCTGGTACTTCCTATATATAAGTGTTTGTATGGTATTACATATCGTAGCGTTATTTAAATCATTTCAGTTTATGACATATAACATTTTATACAAATAACATACTTTTCACAATACATTGTTTTACAAACAACTTAACTTATACAAACTCATTTTACATGGTTATTCATTTAACCATGCATTATTCTCTTACTTATACGTATCATCTGAACTTATTGTTTTTCAAATGATTTACAAAGATTAAGCAAATTACAAGGTTCATGACTAAGCATTGTCTTAAACAGAAGTCATGAATCTTATTTTCACAAAACCTATGTACTCGCCGGCATTTTTATGCTGACGTACCTATTTTCACATGTGTTTCAGGAAATGAAGCATAGGATTGATCAAGATACACTTAGGCGGACATGGGCCTTAGTGACAATAAAAGATGCAAGACTAGTTAATTATGTTGTATTTCCTTGTTTGTTAAGACATTGTAACACTTTTAATCAATAAAACGAAACTTCAATTGCCATGGATTTGAAACAATTAATTCTGTTACAACACTCCCCGATATTTCCGCCACGTTTTGTATGTTCTACGTGGTCGGGGTGTGACAGAGTACGTTACATAAATATTTTCGGGCAATTGATCAACCATGTCGAAAGCCTTTGCCACCGTCTCATCATCATAGAAAGTATAATTTTTCTCCAATGGTGGTGGAACCTGATGATATTCTGAACCAATTCCCTTTTTGTTTTTCTCAGAATCATTATCATCCGGTTTAATGTTGAAAATACGTTCAAGAATATATGAAGAAGCATGATAACTTTGAAGTTTATTATTTTTTTGTTCAACTTCAGCCATTTGACGTTTAAGCTCAACAACTTCATCAATGTATTAATTTAAAACTAGTTGTTTACCGTTATATCTGGCTTCAAGAAACCTTGTCATTTCAAAATATTTCACAACTTTTTCTTGAAGACGTTTAACTTGACTTTTTAACGTTTCATATGCTTCTTTCGTTCTATGCTGTGAGTATTTCATCACAACATATTCTTTTTTTTTTATTTCTTGAACAACATTTTCTTTTTGAAAGCAATTTTCACACTCTGTTGAATACTTTTGTTTCAAAATTTCATTTTCTTTTTCAAGAACATTACATTTTTGTGTCAACTTTTCTTCTTTTTGTTTCAAAATATTTTTATTTTCAAACATTTCTCTACATTTTTCTTTGAAAACCTTTTCAATTTTGGTAAATTCAACGTCTCTAGATTTTAACTTTTCTTCCTTCTCAGTAAAGACACTACATGTGTCCATGCATTTCTTGCACTGTGTTTCATTTTGTTTTTCAGATTGTTTACCAATTTCATCATTATTACCCATTGATTCATCTTTGTTTGAAGACTTAGAAGAATCAGTTTGAGTTTTTACCTCAGTTTTTTCTGACAGCACAGCTTCTTCTACCGTCTTCTTCAGCTTCTCAACCATCTTCTCAAGATTTTTCTCAAGGGTTTCTTCATCACTCTTCTTCAAACTTGCAAGCATCACTTCTTTTATACGTTTCTTCATTTGTGCAACATAATTTTTATCATCTTTTTTTTTTCGAATAAAGTTCTCCAGTAGTAGGAATGATAGCTAGCAGTGCGTCAAAATTTACACTCTTCGAGTCTACTACTGGATTTCCTTGAGGATCTGTGTAACACTTCCTCTGCTCATCCTATCTCTTGGCTTCTTTTTCCTCTCTAAAACTTGCAGAAAGGAACAGAAGATTGTTTTCATCCAGGAAAAGAAATGCTAGCCAATTGGTAGAGGTCATTCTATCGACAGTAAGGTTGAAGCTCCATACTATGAGATTCAAGACAAACCATAGCACGATTCAGGTGTTGCAAGAGTGGGCGCTTCCTCGTGGACTTCTGGTTTCCGATGACGATTGCGGCTAATAGTTTTTGTGTTTATTTCTGTTAGAGATGTAGTGTCATCTAGTTTTCTTTGTATGTGTCATTTTGTAGCCGTTTTTGGGTGGTGTGTTATTCACTTGAGTATGGCATGTCATACTTGAGAACTGTTGGGTAGTCTGCCCAGCACTTGTTTTATTTGTTTGGTTGGTATAATATTCACCGGGGTAACCCTTTACCCAAAAAAAAAAAAACTTGCTGACATATCATCCAATCTACTCCGTGCAATCCGATATTCTTGATCAGTTTTCACTTTACCTTGATCGGGTTTCACTTCAGCAGCCAATGCATGTTTTTCTTTTGGAATATATTTATTCCAATTGAAGCCCTCGTCTTCTTGAGTAACCACCAAAGCTTGCTTTCTCTCTTTTGACAAACCTTCACTGATCTGTGATCGATTCAGCTTTGGAAGTTGTTCATTGGTGCAATGATAGATTGCTTTCTTGTAGTAATCATCATGGAATGGGTATATACGTTCATCAACACCCTGATTTGAGCACTCACTCTTGAAGTGTCCTTTCTGTCTGCATCTGAAGCAAGTAACCTTGGATTTATCAAAATCCAATTTTGTTGTTGGACCTTCAAGACATTGCCTTCCGGTAATCTCCATGAATCTTTGAGCTCTCCTGATTACACTAGCCATGCACCATCTGATGTCGATCAGCTCCATCTCCTCTGGATCTATTTGGTCGTAGTCTTCTTTAGTCATGTTCGGGTTTCCAATTTTACCTGCCACCAGACTTTCATACGATTCCAGAATTGATGCTAAAAAGATCATTTGTGGCTAGGCTGAATCAGCATTCATAGTCGGAGAATTTTTCAAATTCAGGGCAATGTTGCAATGAACCACATCTGGGTTGGTTTGGTTTGATGCTGAAGATGATTGATAGCCAGGAATATAATTTAAAGAACTGCCTTTTGGTGAATCTTTTGAACTTTCAGCACTATAAGCAGTACCAATCTTCGATGATCGATTATTCGATAACATGCTTCCTCGGTAATACGGATTCACATTTTGCTGATAGTTCGAGCTGCTCATTTTATTTTGTTTTTGAAGTTCCAGCTCATCTCCTTCTAATTTTTCAATCAACGTGTCTAGGGTTATTTCATCAAATCTGGCATCGTTTTTCACAATCATGACAAAGATTTGCCAATCATCTACATGAGGTAATGCCTCACTAAGTTTATCAATGATTTCTTCTCTGTTCTTTTTTATACCGAATCTTTCTAGCTCAATTTTCAAATACCAGAATCGTTCTATCATCTGTCGGACATTTTCACCCTTCAGACAGTTGAATAAATCGAACTCTTTCTTAAGCAATGATCTTTTGTTCTTCACTATCTCTTTTCCACCTTCAGCTTTTACTTTCAGTGCCTCCCAAATGGATTTTGACATTTCATTATGTTGGAGTAACGAAAGAATATCATCCCTAACAGACTGTTGTATCAATGCAATCATTCCTTGTTCATTAAAAAATACCTTTTTATCGTCATCTTCAAGTTGTTCAAGTGGAATTTCTTCTTGTTTATCATTTTTAGGTTTATTATATCCGAATTTTAACAAGAACCAACTTTAATAAGCATACGCTTTCACCCAATTCTCAAATCTGTCTTTCCACCAGTTATAATCTTCTATATTCATTAGTTTAGGTGGTCTTTGATGAGTTTCGTACACATTATCATAATTCAAACTTTCCGAAATAGCATTCAATATGCTCTTTGATGTGGGTGTTGTTTCGAATGTGAAAGCTGTCACACCCCAACCGATGGCGGAAACATCGGGGCGCGACATTGAGCGAAATAGATTGTCCAAGAGAATCCATAATAGATTTCATCGAGAGTTTTCATCGAGAGTTTTCGATTTTCATACCTAATCTCGATCAAATCTCTTGATTGTTTCATGCGAGTGTTTTCAAAAACATGTGTGTCGTGCCAGCCATAGGAAAGGCTAAGTAGTTCTACGTGAGTTCAAGTGAGAGTAACGAGAGTAGGCTCGTGCAAGACCCCTATTGGGTTCACACAAGCCGGTCTGTTGGTACTTAGACTATAGACTAGGTCAGTTCTAAGACACCGACCCGGACTAGGTCGTGTCTTGCCTAATGCCTATAGTTATGGCTCTGATACCAATCTGTCACACCCCAAGGGCGCGACACTGAGCAAAATAGATTGTCCAAGAGAATCCATAACACTATTAATGACAATATATTAACCGTTAACGTCCCATACCATCAACATATAAAGTAGAAATAGTTATTACAGACATTGTTCTTAAAGGCAAATAAAATGTTATGACAACTCAGATTTTATTCGTGGGTTTCTAGACCACCTAACTTGATTCATCACAGCAAAGCATAGCATCCTAAACACCTGTCGCATACCTTAAAATAAGGTCAATACACATAGTGTAAAGGTGAGTACACAAGTTTAATAGCATATAGTATAGCGAAAGCATTTTACGCATAACCAGGATGTAACACGTAGAAATGTGAAGCAAGTAAGCTATCGACAATGAAGTATGCAACTGACATGACTGCGAGTTGTAGAATGCGCAACACATTATCACCACTGTGACCATGTGACGTAAAGCCCTTAACAAACCCTGTCCATGACATGTGCTGAGTCCAAACTATAGTAATATCATTGCGAAGGTGTCAGGCAAGCAAACACTGTGTAAACATAACATACAAGCATTCATCGAGTCACGTATAACATGTGAGAGCGGTTAGCTTTAAAAGTGTTTGCGTTGTGTGTTCGATGTGAGTTTATATAGGTAACATATGTAACACCCAAAGTGCATTAAAGAAAATGGGTTCGAGTATACTCACAGTATGTGTTTACTAAATAAACACTGCCTTGGATTAAAGGGAGCGCTTGGAGGTTAGCCTGAGTACATAACGATAGTTTGAGCGTTGAACAGCGTGTAACAGTGTGTTAGGTGAGATGAGCGATCGGATGATAATTCAATGGAATGAGTGTGTTTGTAAAACGTTTCAACTTTTGAAGTTTTCGTTGTAGTATAATTCAACTCGTTCGATCGGATGGTCATCTGGATGGATGGCCAATCGATCGGATGTTTATTTGGTTGAAAGTCTGATATTCTTTGAAGTATTGTAAAATTGTTTAAGTGTTGAACTTGTTGTAAAAGAGTGAGTCACATGTCGAATAGTCATTCGATCGGATGGCCATCCAATCGGATGGTTGTTCGATCAGCGAACTGAAGTTTTGAAAATCTTTGTAAGGTTTTCTAAGTTAAAGGTTTAAACAGAGACGGCGTGAGGATGTGTCAAGCAACAGAAACCCATCAAGGACCAGCTCATCCGATCGGATGGGAATCACCCCATTCAGTCATACTCACTTTTCTTTTGATGAAGTTTCATGTTTACCCGCAAATCGGTTATTACACCGGTGAAAGTCCTTTATCAGACCAGTTCTAAACTAGAGAAAGAGTAGAGAGCCTAAATGAGTCTAGATTCCATAGGTTTTAAGTAGAATGTGAAGAAGGTTTGAAGAAAATTATGCAAACTGTTGAAAATGTTTAGATCTTGTGAAGATTTGTGTTAAATGATGTAGAAATCCTTTAGATCTGAACAAACTTTGATGAGATGAGGCCACACAACAGTTTCCATCAGAATCCATGATGACGTCATCTTCAAAGAGTTCAAATCCAGTGATTTCATGGTGAAAAGTAGTGATTTCAGTGGAAAAGATGATGGAGTTGTGTGCAATGAAGATGGAAGTACAAGATTTAGAAAGAAAACTTACGAGAATCACTTGGAATCGAGAGAAAAATGCTTGGAACGAGCTGGGAGCGTATTGGTCGGATAAGGCTGTCACATCAATGAACAGTTGATGTGACAGGTGGGTATTTATAGGTGAAAGGGGAATAAGGCGGTGCAGTGAGTGGGTCGGATGGCCATCTGATCGGATTGTCATCCGGATGGATGGCCATACGATCGAAGGGTCATTCGATCTGACGGCTTGTGCGAGTTGGTTTTCCGACTTTTGTTTCATGCGTTGAGCGTTGCGTTGTGTTTAAGCGAGTTGCGAGTAAGCGTTGCGATGAGATAACCACACGATATTTAACAAGTAGTTACACAAATAACATAACTCCTAAAAATGAATAAAACACATAATAGTTACAATTATTTGCAGATTTACTTTTATGCTTTTGTGATGAGTTTGAGATGCGATAATGTTGCGATTGCATTTGCGAATAACATCCCAAAACATATGAAGCACACACAAATAAAGCACATAATAACACACATAGAATAATACCAATAGTTGCGTTTTGAGTTTGTGATGCGTTGTGATAGCGATAGTAACAATGCGATAAAGTGCGTTTAAATAGTATGCATTTGTAAACAGCGTTTAGCATGCGATAATAAGCGTCATAAAATGTGTTGTAGAACATTGTTTAAAATGTCGTCAATCATATATATCGTCAATTAAATCTCGAGTGTACAAAGCAATAATTAAGCAAGAAAAGTCAGATCTAAATAAGATCTTGACTTTAACTTTGACTTGCACATTGACTTTGAAAAGTCAGGTTGTTACAGCCTCCCCTACTTTAGGGAATTTCTTCCCAAAATTAAAGCTCAAGCGTAACGAAGAGTTGTGGATATTTAGCTTTCATATCACTCTCGAGTTCCCAAGTGAACACGGCGCCGCGTTTGCCGTCCCAGTGAACCTTCACTATAGGAATGCGAGAGCGTCGGAGTTTCTTGGTCTCTTGGTCCATGATTTCTACTGGCTTTTCCACGAAGTGTAATGTTTCGTCCACTTGTAGATCCTCAAGAGGAACTTGTAAATTCTGTTCGGCTAGACACTTTTTGAGGTTCGATACGTGGAAAGTTGGATGTACGTTGCTGAGTTCCTCCGGTAATTCGAGTCGGTAGGCCACTTTGCTAATTCTTTCCAGAATCTTAAAGGGTCCAACGTATCGAGGCCCTAGCTTTCCTTTCTTGACGAATCGGACCACCCCCTTCCAAGGTGAAACCTTTAGTAGTACGTGATCACCAACGTCAAATTCAAGGGGCTTGCTGTGACATCTATGTATTTTAATCCTTGTACATTTCCAAACAATTCTGTATTTAATAAAATATGGTGTTTTAATTCCAATAGTTGTTAATTATTTGTGACATTTACACGTTTTCAATCATTGTTAAATTCCGAACTCTCAAACCTGTTCTCGAAGTGAAATCATAAACCGTTACGTAAACATAATCAGTTTAACGCAACGTACACTCCGAAACTGTGACATAAGCCAAACATACCCTAAATACCCTTTACATAACTTAGAAATAAGTTTCGAAGGATTCGGTATGGCAAAAACATGTTTATTTGAAATTTAGAACTATTTGCGAGACAACTGCGAAACGAACGTTGGTGACCGCCCGGATAATATTTAAATCCCAAAAATATTCTGTTATGATTATAATTTTATTTTTAATCATGTTCGTTGATGTGTGAAAAATGCAACATATAAATTACATCAATTGTGGCATAAAACTAACCCTTTTTTAGTACTAATGTTGGAAAAAGTGTGTTTTTGTCTTCCTTTTGTATTTTCAGGATTAAATGAGCTCAAATTAACAAAAGAAGCAAAAAGGCAGCTAAATCTAACATAAATACAAGAAAAGGAACAAACGTGGCATGCCCGACCTCCTCGAAAGCATCTTCCCAAGCAAAACAAGAGAGCAGAAAGCTGAACACGCCCCGTGCTCAGCCAGCACGGGGGCGTGCCCAAGTGTCAGCAGAAAAGATAAAGTGGTAGAAGCTTCTATTGCCCACCACGGGGCCGTGCTCAGCGGGCACGGGGCCATGGTCAACTATAAGATTCGAAGAATCCAGGCAAATCTTCATAGTACAGATTTGCTTCTGCACACGGGGTCGTGCTCAGCGGACACGGGGGCGTGGTCAACTAATACAAACAAGCTGCAATAAATGAAGAAAGAGAGGGATGTGGACACGGGGTCGTGCCCACTGGACACGGGGCCGTGTCTGAGCTTCTTTTCAGCCTATAAATAGGAGTGCTTGGCTCAAGCTCAAACCATCCCTTGGCACACCACCTCTCTCACACTTCACCCACCACCCACCACCACCATAACACCATCATCCACCACCATCATCCATTGTCCATCATAGAGTGTGTGAGTCGTCTCGGGATCCAAGATTGACCCTAAGAGTTCTTGACAATCAAGGCCATGTTTGCCTAAGTCTCTTACATCACTTGGTGAAGACAAAGTGTCTAGTGTAATACTTTTTATTTTTAATCTTTTCGCACTTTTTAATTGGTTATGTATTAATGACTTTAATAACTAGTTTCTTTGAAGGTGATTCTTCCTTATCGTTTGTCCATGGTGTCTTGGCATTATTTTACTGTCTATATAAAATAAAAGATTTTCACCATTCATATCTCCACGGTCTATATGGAGGTATGTTGGCTACCTGGTCGGGGTTAAGGGAACGGTTTGGTAAGAGTCTTGCCGTTGTTCAGCGTTTAGAGATCCTGCAAGGGACCTGGGTCAAATTTAGTAGGACCTCCTTCAATACTTAACGGTATTGGATAGCGGGGGTCCAAACTCTTTGATCCCCTCATAAGTTAAACTACTATTAATACTATAACCCGGCTACTTAGGACTGTATCCTTGCTGACTCAGACTACTTAGCCGAGGGTAACGTCACCTTCAAAAGAGGGGCCTACCATAATTTGCATTAATAACTTAATTAATTATCTTTAATAATCCGACCCTTTAGGATTGTATCCTTGCTGACTCAAACTACTGGGTTGAGGGTAACGTCACCTCCAAAAGAGGGGCCTACTACAATAACTAAGATAATCTCTTAAATAGTGCAAAAGTCCGGAAATAATCAAAGGTTACACTAAACACGAGTCGGAGCCAAGTGATTCATCTTGTCTATCTATTTTTTTCTTTTATTTTTATTTTTCAGCATTTTAGTTAATTTTATTTTCTTAGTTTAAAACATTTTTTTCTAACTTTTTGATTTGATTAGACGTTGAGGATAAACCAGTACTAAAAGCTCTTGTATCCTTTGACGACCTCAATATCTTACCAACACTATACTACGCTCACGATGGGTGCACTTGCCCATATGTGTGTTTAGTGTTAGTAAATATCGTGTTTTATAAATTTAAAACTTGGCTAAAAAGTGTAAAAGGGCTTAAAATATACTTAAACTTATATATACACTTCACACGCATCATTCGTGTTGAAAAATAAATTAAAACGCTTAAAAACGTTATTTTTCAAGTTTAAGCGCGTACCGCGTGTTACTGCGCAACACAGTGCTTATACTGCAAAACGCAGACAGCGCAGCCAGTCTCGGCAACTGATATTTATTTCAGTAATATTTTGGCGAGTTTATTTTTATAAAATAATAAAATAAAAGCCATAAACCGGGATTAAAATGCTAGATAAAATACCCGGTATCCAGTTTAATACCTGTTTTTTTTTTAACCTACACATATTAAATATATGTATGTATTCATATATAGGTGTGTGTTGTCATATGCATATAATTGAGATTGCCACTTCTCTCATTACCTTGCCACTTGTTGGCTTTGTGATGCATGCAATCTTTTGTAAATCTTCCATATCTAAATAAATCCTCCATAATCTTTCAAGATCACAAAACAAAATCAAAACAAACCTTCTCCTCTCCCCCCCCCCCCCTTACCGTACACACCACCACCACTCCCATTTTCAATTTTTTCAATCTTGTTCTTGAAGATTAAACTCCATTCCAAGCAAGTTTCAAGTTGGTGTGAAGATCCAAAGGAGTTTCCAAGGTGTTTTCAAGTGATTTCAAGCTCCATATCATCAAAAACTCACTTGAATCTTGAAGGTATAAAGTTTATGTTTAAATCATACACTTGATTCTTGGTTGTTCTTGATGATTGGAAGTTTCTCTTGAATCTTGGAATTTTTCACAAACTTGAAATCTAAAAAGAAATGGGTCTTGATACAAAATAAAAATGATAGTATATATGTGTGTATATATAACCGTATATATATGTATGTGTATGAGATTTGAGTTTGAGTTGATTTTTTTGATAAATACTTGTTTAGGATGTTTGTTTGCATGAACAAGATTATGTGCAAATATGTTAGAGATATAAAGGAGTGATTGAATCATGAGTTATTGTGACAACCCGTACTCTCGTTGTCGAGAGAAGGGCATTTTAGTAACACGCGTGTTTATTAATATCACTATTATTAAAATATTATTATTTACAAAATAATAATCCGCGACGAAAGCTTTAATTATATACATGTTAGTTAATTTTAACCGGGCCAATCGGTTTGAGCGAGACGCGTAGTCGCTTAAAACGGATCCACACACACTTGGGTTAGGCCCAAGCCCACTTACCTAAACCCCCCTAAAACCCTACAATATATAAACTACTTATCCTCCCCTACCTCTCATTTTTTTTTTAAAAAAAAACCCTAATCATATTTGAAAGAATGAGCCGACCCCCATACTCCCTCTCTCTCTCTCGCCTGCAATTCCCGGCGACCGGAGCCACGATTTCCGGCGACCGGTTTTCTGTCCGATCAACACCCCAACCCCTACAACTCATTCCCCCCTTGTTCATCTTCTCCTACACCCACATGCACATCCCCTCCTCCCTCAGCCACGCACAACCACTACCTCATTCCCTCTGATTGAACTAACGGCCAACACCCCCGTTGCAACGGCGGTAACGGTGATGGTCCTCCGACGAACCAGTAGCGCCGGCGATGGAAACAATGGCGACAACGGATGGTCCGTTCAACCCACGAATCAATTGGTCAGTATTCATAGGCTGTGTTTATATGCTTTTCGTGTTCATATGGATGTTTGTCAAACTGGGTTTTCCATGAATGTACAACCAGTTCTGCGTAGAGTACATCCCGGTTAAGCATGTTTGAATACTTAACATGAAAATGATGTTTATGAGGATCACTGTTAAATGCCTTAAATGATTGTTTGAATGATGAAACGATGATAACAAATGACATTGATTTCTGTTAAATATTGAAATGATGATGATGAGGATTTGGGTTACTAGTCGATTAGAATGATAAAGATGTTGCTGGATATGTGAATTTGTTAACTGTTTGTAAGTTGAAGATGAGAATAATTAGTAATAGATACATGGATCTGCTTATGTTTCTAGACTTCATGATTGAATGAGGAATTAAGGTGACCGAGTATGAAAGTTTGATGATAGATTTTCATGGATTGTACATATGGGTATGCGTAGGGTACAACTGGTTGATGCGTTCTTTTGTATTTTGAAGGTGATGAGTGTCACGTGATGATTTGAGAATTTTGTGATTACATGTTTTGTCTCTTTCTGATTGATTTGAAAAAGAGTGAAAGGAATGTGTATAAATATTAGTGACAAACTATTCAAAAGAAAATGTGATGTTACTGATTTGTATGCTTTTTTATGATGAACTGTTGAAGGTGCTATGAATATTTGAAATCATTGTGATTTGATCTGATTCTAGGAGTGTACGGTATTGAAAACATGTTAGTGAATTTTGATTGGACTGTACATGCTCATGAAATTTGATTGGCTCGTACAAATGGATAAGGTTCTAGAAAGATCCCACAGTGTTTGTGAGTCTTGACCAGTGGATCCATCAGTGGCTTCGACCCAGCAGCCGTTTCATTTGAGGTTGCGACTCGAGACTAGGGCATGCATATCAGGGACTCGAGACCAGCTAGGTTGCGACTCGAGACCTGACTCGAGATTCCGACTCGTGTATGCACTACTCGAGACCATTTACTTGATACTCGAAACCTCTTGGTTACGACTCGAGACCTCATGATCTCGAGTCGAGACCACCCGGTTTCGACTGAACTGCTTTGCTTAGTTATTGGGCCGCACAAACTGATATTATGGACTATGTGTTACTGTGTTGTTTAACTGATAATGTTTAACTATTCATATGCTAGGATAGGCCCAATACCGTATATGCTAGTATGACTTACATGCTATGTGTTGGATACGTGTAATTTATACGTGACATTACTTGCATACGAACCTAATAAACATTTAATAACCATAATAGGGTATGATTGACCAACATAACACAAGTAAATTGTCAACCGAGCAAAACAAAGGTGAGTTCACTACTTTTTACTTAAAGCATGCGTTCCCGGTGGTTGGGAAACAGAACGAAACACTTTCCTGGTTTGGGATTGCTCACTATCTCCTTGTGCGGGATACGGTATTTCTATCTCCTTGTGTGGGATACGGGTAACAACGCTATCCCCTTGTGAGGGATACAAACTACTTTTCTCCCCTTATGCGGGACTCTTAGTTAATTACTGTTTGTACGGAAATGCAACGAGCAACACTAAACGAAACTCTATCACTCAAGTCCCTACCATTTAATACCGATTAGTCGCCGGGGCTAGGCGAACGGGTTATTAGTTAATAGCGCTATTTAGGTGTAACCAGCCTCACACCGACCCTTGTTACTGGGAACGGGAGTGAACTAATAGACTCAGGCAAACCGTCAATGATGATAGAACATTGACAAACGGGGCACTGCGGAAACGCACGGTTAAGTAAGTATTCGGTATTGGAAAAACAGTTTAGTCGCTCACTTATGGGGTAGCTCCCCATGGCATGTATAAACGGCTAAATTAACTGGTTAAAGCAAGTTTTTGGAATTAAAAACTGGAAAAACTACAAACACGTGAACTCGCCAACTTTATGTTGACACTCTACTGCATGCTTTGCTGGTTGCTCGATACAGCTCTGGACGGACGTTGCAATCGGATGGAGTGCGTGGTTCGTAAGTTTCATATGAACAACTTGTGGTTTTAAATTACGATGTGTTCTTCTTTCCTTTCCGCTGCAAACTCAACTATGTTTTGAAAAATTTAAAATTGGTCGCTAATTATACCATTATTTGTAATAATAACTAAACGGTTCAAAATAATTAGTGGCTAGGATCCTGGTCGTCACACGCCTCGCGGTAATACCCCGCGTGTGGATTTTGAGGGTGTGACAGATTGGTATCAGAGCCATTGGTTATAGTGAACTAGGTTTAAGATATAAAATATTTTTAAGATGAAAAATGTTTTTATATGAAAACCAGACTATAACCGTTCTTTAAGGAAAACCACAACGACACCACACTCCGGATTGCAAGGTTCGTCAACCTCAGATGCTCACCTGGTAATGGTAGGCTAACGGCAATTACTTATGCATAACTTATGTGTGTAAACCCACATGTGTGTATGTGTGTCATTAGCAATTATATATGTTAGTACGTGTGCGTATATTTAGTATTTAACACCGTGGATCATACGAAGGCAAGGCTAGCATGTTACGTGTTAAACAGGAACGAGTCCTCCTAAACCTGGTTCGAAACCACGATACACTAAGGGCAAGGAACCAGTTATTCCAAGCCCTTGTCAATGTCTTTCTTGGTATCATCCCTGGACTATAAACCGACGCGAGGGACATATACTCGAAAGACCTGCCCAGGAAAGGCCTGCTACAAAGCACATAGAGAAGATACGAGAATGAATCGACGAAGGGGAGCCATCCCTATATCATGTAATGTTAGAAGGAGCGACGACGTCATTCACATCCTTCTTACTCACGTAATTCTTTTCCCAACTTAAGTGGCGAGACTTGTTCCCTTGTCCAACCGATAACCTGGATTCTTGAAGCACTTTAGTAACCCTACACTTTTCAAATTTCGGTTTACACGTCATGAACACAAGGAGCATGCGCGGTGTATGCCTCTCATTGCAGTGCCAACAATCGTATCACGTTCCCATCGATCACGAAGCTGTTTCCCCAAATTCCTCGTTACATGGTTAATCGTTATTCGAGTTCAACCTTATACCTTAGCACACCCCAAAACCCAGCAAATCGATATCCTTCTTACAAAATGGCGTATTTGGGGGCGTTACATAACGAAGACACAAACCAGTCAACCCACCAACGAGCACGGTGACCTAGATACTTACCTTATCCTTCATTTTACCGAGCCGTTATTATTTGACGACACTTCTGATTCTGTAAATCCTTTCGCTTGCTTTTGTACGAAGTCGCGCTTCCTGCTCAAGATGGTATCCCCGCTTCTATCGTTTCCCTATCACGACATCCACGTTCCTTCGTACAGAAACCTTGACCAGATTTCTCTTTAGTTTGGTGAATTCAACAAACTCGACCTTTAGTCAGCAAACTTTTTAGCCCTTGAAAATCAACAACGTGTTACTTCAATCGTACCTTCTCGAAAACCTGTTTTCGCAGTTTCATATCGAACCCCCCCCCCCCCCCGACGATGCAAGCGCTACTTCAAACTTATTCGCACGACTTAGAACAACCCACTCGAACTTTATTTTCTACCGACCTGAGAAATCACACCCTTCCAGACGTTTTAGTAGACCCTGATGCCTACAGGACCGCATGACGACCATCCCTCTCTAGCTACTTCATTTTCGCCAACCACATCGACGTAACACCCCTCATCTGCAAGCCACGTTCTTTATTCTGAACGCCCGTAGCTTGTGTACGGCCAGCTACCTCATCAACATCAGATAAATCCATATTGCCGATCCCAAAGCCTTTATGTTTTGTCTCAAGTTAAACGCATCAATTTTGACTACCCTTCTTGCATTGTCTCGCTACTCGTGTTATGTTTCACGGATTCCATGATCCTTATCCTACTCTGATCTGCACAAATCTCCGTTTGGACGAATTTCTTCCTACGAATGTTACTCGTTGGAGCAACGAGCCAAGGATACCCCGGGGGTAACGGGTATCGCAAGCACTCTTCTTCGAACTCGATTCGATCAACATCTAGTTACGACACTCGAATTTATTCCACCCTGTCAAAATTCGACGCTTGTTTCTTTCGACGGCATCTGAAACTACTCCGAAAACCAGAGGTAGTCCGAATGACTCCTCCGCTCTACCCTGGTACTTCTACGACTCAAACCGCCCGCATTAAGTTTTCAACGCGACTTTTAACGTCGCAAGACCCACTCTACTCGATCGCATACGCAACCCCTCACGATTTAGACTCGAAAGAGTATCACCTGACATTAGAGAGATGCCCAGCGATCCGCAACTCTAGTAATTGGAAGATAATCCATGAGGTGCTTCTATTTTATTCTATCTCGCCCAAGGCATTAATGAAATGTCTGCTAGTAATGGCACGCGACCAAGAAACCGACAAGTTTTCGAACCTACAACCATCTACTTAATAGAAGTAGCTGCGAGGCACGGAGTGCCAACTTCTATCACTTTTGATCGAAACCCACGTTTTGCATCCGATTCGTCGTAGGCTGTGCACAAAAACCTTTGGCTCACAGTTCAGCATGAGCACAACATATCGCCCACAAACCGATGGTCAGGCCAAACACACCATCCCAACACTCAAGGGCATGCTGAGAACATGTGTTATCGACCTTGGATACGAGTGATACTCCACTTTTGTAGAATCCTCTTCCAACAACAGCTACCACCCTAGCATTCAGGCAGCATCATTTGGGGCATTGCACGGACGCAAATGCCGGACACCTCTGTGCTCGGCGGAAGTTGGCGGAAGCCAAATTACCGGCCCATGACTTGCACTTGACACAACGGATGAGATTGCCCAGATCAGACCATGCATGGCGGCAGCTTGTGACCGTCAGAAAAGCTACGTTGATAAGTGTAGGAAACCTCTAGAATTCCTAGTCGGAGACTGGGTTCTACTTAAAGTTTCACCTTGGACGGGTGTAGTACGTTTTGGCTAACCGGACGAACTTAATCCGCGATATGTTGGACCGTTCGAAATTACCGAAAGGACCGGTAAGGTTGCTTACAGACTAAACCTGCCTGAGCTGAATGCGGTACACGTCTTTCACGTGCCTAGTCCAGAGAAGTGTCTGTCAGATGAAACATTTGTTGTCCTATATAGGAACTCGTGATCAACAACAAACTACACTTTGTTGAGAAACCAATTGAGATGAAGGATCAAGAAATCAAAACTCTCAAGCGTGGTATAATATGCCAACAGACCGAGTTCGTTGGGTCTCACGCTGTGGCCCAGAGCTTACCTGGGAACACAGGAAAACCAGATGATGCGCATGTATCCCCAGTTGTCTACAAACCTTACTTCCAGCACTGAGGCTACCGCTAAATTTCGGGAAGAAATTCAAAGCCAACAGGGGGTGATGTAACGCCCCACAAAAACGTTTAAACACACTAGCTTGTCAGTGGCTGCGTGCTAAAATTTCGGGATGAAATTTCTTGAACTGAGGGATAATGTGACACTTCGGGTTTTCCTGCGCATTAATTAATTTTGTGAAATCCTATACTATGTGAGATGCGTACAAACTCTATGAATTTTACGCTACATGATTTTGCGTGCTATGTGACTCTATGTACTATGTGTCCTACATGTCCGTTTTGTAAACTTTTGTGAACTACGTGTATTTACGTATAGTAATAAGGTAATTAACGAATCGTGTATCTTAGCTTAAATTTCGAGGAAGAAATTCCAGTAACATGGGGAGAATGTGACAACCCGTACTCTCGTTGTCGAGAGAAGGGCATTTTAGTAACACGCGTGTTTATTAATATCACTATTATTAAAATATTATTATTTACAAAATAATAATCCGCGACGAAAGCTTTAATTATATACATGTTAGTTAATTTTAACAGGGCCAATCGGTTTGAGCGAGACGCGTAGTCGCTTAAAACGGATCCACGCACACTTGGGTTAGGCCCAAGCCCACTTACCTAAACCCCCCCTAAAACCCTACACTATATAAACTACTTATCCTCCCCTACCTCTCATTTTAAAAAAAAAAAAACCCTAATCATATTTGAAAGAATGAGCCGACCCCCATACTCCCTCTCTCTCTCTCGCCTGCAATTCCTGGAGACCGGAGCCACGATTTCCGGTGACCGGTTTTCTGTCCGATCAACAACCCAACCCCTACAACTCATTCCCCCCTTGTTCATCTTCTCCTACACCCACATGCACATCCCCTCCTCCCTCAGCCACGCACAACCACTACCTCCTTCCCTTTGATTGAACTAACGGCCAACACCCCCGTTGCAATGGCGGTAACGGTGATGGTCCTCCGACGAACCAGTAGCGCAGGCGACGGAAACAATGGTGACAATGGATGGTCCGTTCAACCCACGAATCAATTGGTCAGTATTCATGGGCTGTGTTTATATGCTTTTCGTGTTCATATGGATGTTTGTCGAACTGGGTTTTCCATGAATGTACAACCAGTTCTGCGTAGAGTACAACCTGGTTAAGCATGTTTGAATACTTAACATGAAAATGATGTTTATGAGGATCACTGTTAAATGCCTTATATGATTGTTTGAATGATGAAACGATGATAACAAATGACATTGATTTCTGTTAAATATTGAAATGATGATGATGAGGATTTGGGTTACTAGTCGATTAGAATGATAAAGGTGTTGCTGGATATGTGAATCTGTTAACTGTTTGTAAGTTGAAGATGAGAATAATTAGTAATAGATACATGGATCTGCTTATGTTTCTAGACTTCATGATTGAATGAGGAATGAAGGTGACCGAGTATGAAAGTTTGATGATAGATTTTCATGGATTGTACATATGGGTATGCGTAGGGTACAACTGGTTGATGCGTGCTTTTGTATTTTGAAGGTGATGAGTGTCACGTGATGATTTGAGAATTTTGTGATTACATGTTTTGTCTCTTTCTGATTGATTTGAAAAAGAGTGAAAGGAATGTGTACAAATATTAGTGACAAACTATTCAAAAGAAAATGTGATGTTACTGATTTGTATGCTTTTTTATGATGAACTGTTGAAGGTGCTATGAATATTTGAAATCATTGTGATTTGATCTGATTCTAGGAGTGTACGGTATTGAAAACATGTTAGTGAATTTTGATTGGACTGTACATGCTCATGAAATTTGATTGGCTCGTACAAATGGATAAGGTTCTAGAAAGATCCCACAGTGTTTGTGAGTCTTGACCAGTGGATCCATCAGTGGCTTCGACCCAGCAGCCGTTTCATTTGAGGTTGCGACTCGAGACTAGGGCATGCATATCAGGGACTCGAGACCAGCTAGGTTGCGACTCGAGATCTCCTGATCTCGACTCGAGACCCCGAGATTCCGACTCGTGTATGCACTACTCGAGACCATTTACTTGATACTCGAAACCTCTTGGTTACGACTCGAGACCTCATGATCTCGAGTCGAGACCACCCGGTTTCGACTGAACTGCTTTGCTTAGTTATTGGGCCGCACAAACTGATATTATGGACTATGTGTTACTGTGTTGTTTAACTGATAATGTTTAACTATTCATATGCTAGGATAGGCCCAATACCGTATATGCTAGTATGACTTACATGCTATGTGTTGGATACGTGTAATTTATACGTGACATTACTTGCATACGAACCTAATAAACATTTAATAACCATAATAGGGTATGATTGACCAACATAACACAAGTAAATTGTCAACCGAGCAAAACAAAGGTGAGTTCACTACTTTTTATAGTTAAAGCATGCGTTCCCGGTGGTTGGGAAACGGAACGAAACACTTTCCTGGTTTGGGATTGCTCACTATCTCCTTGTGCGGGATACGGTATTTCTATCTCCTTGTGTGGGATACGGGTAACAACGCTATCCCCTTGCGAGGGATACAAACTACTTTTCTCCCCTTATGCGGGACTCTAAGTTAATTACTGTTTGTACGGAAATGCAACGAGCAACACTAAACGAAACTCTATCACTCAAGTCCCTACCATTTAATACCGAATAGTTGCCGGGGCCAGGCGAACGGGTTATTAGTTAATAGCGCTATTTAGGTGTAACCAGCCTCACACCGACCCTTGTTACTGGGAACGAGAGTGAACTAATAGACTCACGCAAACCGTCAATGATGATAGAACATTGACAAACGGGGCACTGCGGAAACGCACGGTTAAGTAAGTATTCGGTATTGGAAAAACAGTTGAGTCGCTCACTTATGGGGTAGCTCCCCATGGCATGTATAAACGGCTAAATTAACTGGTTAAAGCAAGTTTTTGGAATTAAAAATTGGAAAAACTACAAACACGTGAACTCGCCAACTTTATGTTGACACTCTACTGCATGCTTTGCAGGTTGCTCGATACAGCTCTGGACGGACGTTGCAATCGGATGGAGTGCGTGGTTCGAAAGTTTCATATGAACAACTTGTGGTTTTAAATTACGATGTGTTCTTCTTTCCTTTCCGCTGCAAACTCAACTATGTTTTGAAAAATTTAAAATTGGTCGCTAATTATACCATTATTTGTAATAATAACTAAACGGTTCAAAATAATTAGTGGCTAGGATCCTGGTCGTCACACGCCTCGCGGTAATACCCCGCGTGTGGATTTTGAGGGTGTGACAGTTATAATTTGAAATAATGTTAGTATTTTGACGTGTAAATGGCCGAAATTTTATTAGACATATTTGAGAAATTTTAAGTTATTGCATGTTCTTGAATGATTGGTGCACGATATGATGAATGTTCAATCAAATCAGTAAGTAAACATGAATAAAATACATGTTTTATGCATTTAAATTCATATGAAATGAAGATGATATGATAAGTGTGCTTTAGATACTTGTACATAAGCATGCATGTTGATTTAAAGCTCAAGAAATGATAAAAAATGATTGTATGACAAAAATGTTTTAGAACAGATTATAAACACTAGAAAATAACATTATTTGGTATATTATAATGGCATGAAACTTTGTCATAGGCTTGATAGCTTTGCATGTTGTACATGTAGCTTAGAAAGTGGTAAAATATGTGAAATTTGCATGATTTACGTGGTTTATGTGAGACCTGCACTATCATGAGTGTAACCACTATTTTATTCAGTAAATAACATGGGTTATGTTAAATATCAAGTCGTTACGATTTGGGATGGTTAGGGTAACATTTGATGCAAAACTATGCGGTAAAACGGTTAAAAATCGGCTTTTCAGAGGATTTTTATAAAACTGTTTTAGATCAGTAAGTAAACTGATATTTTTGATATAAAAAATAAGTATTTTAACTCATATTAAGTTTACTTGGTGTTTGGTTTGTCATACGTGCCTTCCGACACCCAAAAACGTTACCGAATCGCTAAAATACGCGTTTTTCAACATACTCTATAATGGGTTGTTCATGGGTAAACTTTATGTGTTACAATGTGTTATGTGTTTTATAATATGTGTATGATGACATATTAATACTTGACAAGATTATGTGTATTACGTTATTATTGGTATGTCACCTTTGAGTAAATATATTACCGCGCAAATCGTAGATATATTGCTTATAACGTGATGAGGGTCACCAATAAAATCATTCAAGTTGCAAGGTTCTTAAAATGTATATATATGAACTCATATATATATAAATACACCAATATAATAATAAAAAAATAATAATAACTGTAATACCTGAAAGTTCAAAACCGAAAATAATAAATATCAATTAATTTTGTCGGGTATCTTTTTTTTAAAACGAGTTTAATACCAAAAAAAAAAAAAAAAAGATTAAGTGGTTGTCACCTTTGTCCAATCATTTCTGTTTCTTAAATAGTTTTAGCAATATTGTATGCTAGTAATAACATTTTTATGAAGTTCTTATTGTTTAGGGTCTTTTAAATTTTAAATTAACCTAAATCAGTTATTTTGTTTATTACATAGTATCCTAGTGATTTTGAAAAGAAAATATTGTATTAAATTCCATATGACTTTCTTTTTGAACCGTCAAGAATTAAAAAAGGAATCAACTAAAATATACCAATAATAATATGAATTTTAATTTCAATTGCCGCATATCTCGTTCATCCCTATTGATTCTCTTCAAATTTTGATAGCTGTAATATTTTTATTTCCTTAAAACTGATTATTCGAAGCTTTTGGGAGAAGATTATACGATTAGCGATGTTTAAAAAAAAAGAGAAAACCCTTCGACCACAGAGTTCCATTGTACATCACATTCTAATATAACCTCCATTCCGCTCGGAGCGAAACCATCTATTTTGCCGGGGGATTGTGTCGCACCGTACGACCTCGCTGCTGGACGCCATTCGCCACCGTGACCAACACCGCACAAATCGGACTCAGTTCAGCCGTCATACAACCACCGTAGCCACCGCAACTACCGGAAATTCGTCGTTGCTGGTTCAAGCTACAATCACGGTTTCCGTCGTCGTTCTCCTTGTACCACCCCCTGCCCCTGTTACAAACCTCTCATATTTTCGCCTCCGCCATCCATTAGTTTATGTAGCTGACCATGCTAATCTTCTCCGCGAAACTAATATATTTGTTCCGATCAGTTGAGGTAAAGAATGCAACCCCTACCGTTTCTTTCTTTCTTTTTATTTTTGGTTTTAATTGTGTTTATAAGAGTACGAAGTCTATTACCATTAATCCATTTCCGGCGACTTAGCGTGAGGGTGGGATCCGGGTAACATCCAGCAACACTTTGAGAGTGAAACCGGTGTGTGTGTACTATGATTAGTGTGTGCGTGTGTTGATATGTATGTTAACGTGTGCGTATTATGTGTAGGAGTTGAACAGGCTATGCGTGCGTATGTATATGTGTTTGTTATGTGTATGTGTGAATAGATAATGTGTGCATGTATACGATGTGTGTGTGTTGCGTGAGAATCTATGTTTGAATTGTGTGATGTGTGTAACGTATTAATCAATGCATGGTCTATTTGCATTAGTGTGCATGAGTATGTATGCTAGAATTATTCTACAGTTCCTAAGTGATTCTTTAAATATAGTTATTTAATAAAAGGTTTATAATAATTTTGCTTTTATAATTATGTATTAGTATGTTTTATAAATTATTATGGGTAAGTTCAAGGTCGCCGGAGAAAAATTACTAGAACGAACCTTTAAATAACATAGATATAAACTGATCTCGTGAATGCGGGGTTTAGGTTTGCATAATTTTTGAGGATCACTTGATTTACGGATTTTTGCTTTGCCCTATTAAGGTACGGATTCTGTTTCTTTTCATCATAGTATAAATTTGTTTCTGTTACTTTGTAGTACGGATTTTGCCATCATCGGTCAGTCTTCATTATCTTATTGTGATATCTTTTAGTCTTTTTGAAAATTGTCCGTTAGCTCTCTTTATGTTGGTATTGTCTGTGTAGATTATTAGTATGTTATAGCATGCCATACCTCAGACTTGTACTCATGGTCGCATGCTCCTATTGGTAATCAATTTTAGTTGTCTGTAAATTATTTACATGACCTAAGCTTTTGTACTCTGTCACCCGAGCGTTTCTGACTTGTCGTTTGGGCGTCAACGACATGAACACTTTCGGTGACAGTGCGTAATCAAAATCACGGCGTCTCTGACTTGTGCTTGTGTAGCACCTTGGCCCCTTAGAGGCGTATAGATCGATCCTAGTTCTGTTTCTGACTTCTGACTTCTGGGGGATGGAATAATGAGTGCACGCCACACTCACCATCTCATTGGTGCATAGAGTAGCTACCTGTGTACCCCTCTGTTTCTGGCTCTGGGTGCTTCTGTGTTACACGACTTATTTTGTTGATATATATGTCGTGTAAGTTAGTATATGTTTCAGTATTTGAATATGTTTTGTTTCTGATTATGTTATGATAAGTTATGTGTGCATCTGATTATACGTACTCTGATTATGGTTCCGATTGGGTACCGGATTTTGTTTCTGATATGTTTAGTATTTGATTCTGTTATGCATTAGTTATATGTGTTTTGACGCAGTATCTGTATCGGTTTGTGTCACTTCCGTCTCAGTATCAGTTCGATTTGGATTCAGATTTCGTGTTATACGTTTAGTTTTTACCCGTCAGGATCTTTGTTTAGTATTTGATCCAAGGTCTGTTCTATATTTGTCATCGAATCATGTCTTTGTTTTATGTCGATTGTCCGGATCATTTCAAGAAACTTTATAAGGATTAAATTTTTACACTTTTAAACTTAGGTTCTCTAATTTATTTTGTTTATTAAATATAATCTCCAAAGCTATGAAAACAAGTATCTCGATTAAATAGTAACTTTTGAAATATGACAAACTAACATATAGTAATTTTAATCCTAACATTTATTTAAAAATAATATTTTTAAATGTTCATTTCTTTTAAACGTTATAGGATTTTTAAACTGTATTTAAAATGTTTCGGTCAATGTATTTGTTTTTTTTTTATTCTGTATCGGTTTCCCATGTCGGTTTTCGAAATTTGTAATAAGTATTTTGTTTAGAAATCTAGGTTATTCAACTTACTCTACTTTTTATATATAAGGTTTTCAAAGTTAGAAAATTTGTTAATTTTGAGTAATAACGATTTGTTATTAAATATGATAAATTATTATATCTTGATAAAATTCAAATGTTCAAATAAGAAAATAGTTTTGCCAAGTACCGCATATTTAAAATAATAACATTATTAAATGATTAAATGAATACGTTTATACAAGAAAATTGGTTTTAGTCATCATGGTCAACAATGTATAAGTCTCTACATCAGTTTTGTGTTTGGTTCGAAATCGGTTATGTATATGACCGATTTCTGTTTCTGTATCAGTGTCCGTTACAGTTTCAGATCAGTTCGAGTATAAGTTTTGTATCAGTCTTGTGTCTGCATCTGTTTTCAGTACCCGTGTCAGTAATCGTTTCAGTTCAGTCTCACTTATGTTATGTTGTGTTTTGCTTCCGCTGATATGACTTTACTTGTACTGTTGATTTCTCCGTTACTGAGCAATTTTTGGCTCAGCCGTATTTTTCTTTTTGTGTTTTTCCTATTTGTTTTACAGGTAATATGGGATGATTTGGGATTTCAGTGAGGAGCGTTAGGAAGTTGCTGGCCAAGATTCTTTATTTCAGTAATGTAATAAATGTAATTAGGATCTTTCATTTAATGTTATGGATTGGTTTTAGTTCTGATATTTGTAAGAGTGACAAGTCAGCCCTAGTGGGGTTGGGGTGTTACAATAACTTTTCGAGAAAATCTCAAAGTTATGTGAAAATTCTAAGTATCATAGAAACTTAGGTATTTTTGTGGGTTTTTAATTATTAAATCGTTCTTATTTAATTTAGGACGAATAAATAATTTGAGGGATTGTGTTAAGATATAAAAACGCACCCAAAGGCGAGTACATAGTTCCCCTATTTTACGTTTTCAAATGTTTTTGGGGTGAAGCATATGTGCATAACTTTACTTTTCGTTTTCATGACATTATACATGTTTTGTTACAAATTACAAATAATACATTATTTCAAAGATATTTTACTTGGCATATTGACTTAGTATGCCTATTACATGGTTTTACAAAGACATTTTCATGACATGCTTACATTGAAAAGGACATTTGGTATGTTTAACGGAGTACTACATTCATTAACATTGATCACGCCACTCGGGAGTATGTAATAGCGCTATAGGACTTGACAAATCCCGCTCCCGCTTCCTAGGAATTTCGGAAGGGGAATGACAGAATCCGAATTCATTTTTGATAAACCTTGATCCTGATAAGAGTTTATCCGACAGTCTCAAGGCTTGAGTGTATGCGATAGACAAACCGTATAAATGTTCATATAGATAAAAGCAATGGTTTTCAAAACATAAATTTTGTTTTAAACTTTTGTTTATTTAAAGACTTTGTTTTGTACATGACATTTGATTACATAAGACATTTATTTATACACGACATTATGCATTTGGCTTGAGTAAATATTATTTATTCACCATACATGACATGGTTTATACTGGACATTTGACATTGGACATTGGTTACACGTGACATTGACATTTAAACAAGACATTATTTCATGGTTATTAATAAGTGATTTAAATAACGAGACGTGTATAATATGATAAAAGCATAGTGGATACGCCGCTGGTACTTCCTATATATAAGTGCTTTTATTATATTGCATATCGTGGCGTTATCTAAACCACTTCAACAAAGACAAGACATGACATATTTTATACATATTATTTTCATTTGGTTATTAAATTAACCATATATCATTCTTTTATAACATTTGATTTTCATATGATTTTATAAAAGAAGACACTTTTATAAGGTTCATGGCTACTTTTCGTTAAACATTTCTTCTAACCTTTAAAGTCATGAATCTTCAACACTAAACCTATGTTACTCACATGCATTTTTATGCTGACGTATTTTCTTTCACATATGTTTCAGGAGCGATTGTTTGATGTGAGCGAGCTTCACTTAGGGCGACTTGGGCCTTAGCAATCTAAAATCAAGAAAGTTATCATCTTTTATGCTATGTGTTTTGTTTGAACTAAGACGATGTAATAATTTAAGCTTGTAAAACTTAACTTTAATTATCATGTGTTTTGAAACAATAATTCTGCCACACGACTCCCCGACGTTTCCGTCGCGGTTTGTTGTTTTACGCGGTCGGGGTGTGACAGAAAAGTTGGTATCAGAGCTCATGGTTATAGGGAATTAGGTTATTAGTAAAAGTTTGACCTAGACTATAACCTTTCTAGGACCCTAACACAAGTTACCTTGTGTTTAGATCTTAAAACAATACTATCACCTATCCTTAGGTGATTACTAAAACAAGTACACAAATCTCAATTCCATTTGAAAATCGATCATCTATCCTTATATGATTAGTTTCTAGGCTTTATACCTTTAAAGTTTTCAAATCTCGTCAAAGTTTGGGTCTTAATAATGTGAACACGTGCAATCTGGAAGGGTGGGTGCCTGTACCCTGAGTTTTCTGTCTAAGGCTAGAGTGTTCGTACAAATCCACATAATCGGACCAGTCACTCTTACCTGGGAACTCTTGGGGTGAGTGTCCACTTATAAGCTAAATCATGTCTTCATTATGCATTATGTAGACCTTTTTACTTTGATTAATCATTGTGTTGTTTGTTTGTTTTAAGTAATGGATAAATGACCACCTTCCTTTGTGTTGTCGATGTTTTCAATACTCCTTTTGATTGTCCTATGTCAATCTCACACATTTCCTTGTGTTCTTTTTTTTTCTAGATGCCTCCTCGACGTGATCAAACTCAAGACGCCGCAATGGCAGCCTTGATCACTCAGCAAATCGTTGCTGTACTCCCGAACCTAGTTACCCAGTTAAACCAAGCAAACAACAACAACAACACACCTGTTCCGTGCAACTTTAAGAGATTCAATTCGGCTAAACCGCTTTAGTTTTCTGGGTCAGAAGGAGCAACTGGGCTCCTACAATGGTTCGAGAGTCTCGAGAACACGTTTCGTCACGTTCAAAGCCCGAATGAACGAAAGGTTGAGTTCGCGTCAAGTGTATTTCAGAAAAGGGCGCTTACTTGGTGGAATGGGGTGATGAGGGACAGAGGTGCCGACATGGAAATGGCTCAAACTTGGGAAGAGCTTCGCGCTCTTATGATGAAGGAATTTTGTCCTCGTCATGAACTGAGGGCACTAGAGGACGAATTCCATGATCTTAAGCAAGATAGTGGAGAGCACCGTGCTTACACGGACAGATACGAAGAACTGAGCCTGATGTATCCCACCATGGTCACGCCTTTGGACAAGGCGATTGAGAAGTACATAGATGGTCTGCCTGATCCTGTTCAGGATATTGTCACCGGCAGCAACCCTACCACGGTTAGACAAGCTATTGAGCTAGTTGCGACCTTGACTGAGTCTCAAGTCAAGAAGGGTAAACTCCACCGCAAGGGTGATAAGAAACAGGAAGCCAAGACCACCCAAGAGAAAGACAAGAAGAAGAAGAAGAACAAAGCCGAGTCTTCGAGGAAGTCAAGGAAGCGCAAGGCTTCCCAAAACTTTTCGATCACTGCACAACCCAACCAGAACACTCAGAACCAGCCAGCACCGCCACCCACCAAGAAACAATATGTTGGTACTGCACCTCTTTGTAACAAGTGCAATTGTCATCATCAACCACATCTTCAGTGTCGTCTTTGCACCAACTGCAGAAGATTTGGCCATTTGGCTAACACATGTCGCTCTCCTCCTGCTCCGAATCAAGTGGTTCAAAACCCTGCCCAACAGCCAGCTAATCTTGCACGACCTCCTTTTCCGCCTGGTCTTGCTACAATTGTGGAGATCTGACTCACTACAGGAACAAGTGCCCGAAGTTGGCTAATGCGAACCCGGCTCGTGGACGAGCATACAACATCAATGCCAATAAAGCGCGTGCCGACAATGAGGTGGTCAACGTAACGTTCTATGTTAACAACCAACTTGCTTCTATTCTTTTTGATTCGGGTGCCGACAAGAGTTTTGTATCCCTAGCTTTTGAACCTTTGCTTGCAAAGCCTAGAACAAAACTAGGAAAACCCTTGACATTAGAGTTAGCCAGTGGTGAATCCCTTGTACTTGATTTCGTCATTCGAAATTGCCAATTGAACCTTAACGATCATCTCTTTCCCACTGACCTCACGCCAATTCAACTTGGGAGTTTCGACATTATAGTAGGGATGGATTGGTTGACCAAATACCGTGCAGAAGTGGTTTGTTTTGACAAGATTATTCGTGTACCTCTTTCGTCTGGTGAAGTCTTAGAAGTTCGTGGAGAAAAACCCGCTAGTAGCCTTAAACTAAAGTCTAGCACCCAAGCTCATAGATATCTATGAAAGAATTATGTGGCTTTCTTGGCACGTGTCGTAGAGGAGAAAGATAAGGGTAAAACTGTATAAGACATCCCCGTCGTTCGGGATTATCATGAGGTTTTTCCTGAAGACTTACCTGGTTTACCCCCAGCATGTCAAATCGAGTTCCGTATTGACCTAGTACCCGGTGCTAACCTGATTGCCAAATCTCCATACCGTCTTGCACCATCTGAGATGCAAGAGTTATCGAAGCAGCTGCAGGAGTTATCAGACAAAGGATTTATTCATCCAAGCTTTTCCCCTTGGGGCGCGCCTGTTCTTTTTGTAAAGAAGAAGGATGGATCTTTCCGAATGTGTATCGATTACCGTGAGCTTAACAAACTCACCATCAAAAATCGATATCCACTACCTCGCATTGATGATCTCTTTGATCAGCTTCAGGGTGCTACCTGCTTTTCGAAGATTGATCTACGTTCTGGGTATCATCAGCTTCGCGTATCCGAAGAAGATATTCCCAAGACTGCTTTCCGCACACGATACGGCCACTATGAGTTTACTGTTATGCCTTTCGGTTTAACGAATGCTCCTGCTGTCTTCATGGATTTAATGAATAGGGTTTGTAAGCCTTATTTAGATAAGTTCATCATCGTCTTCATTGATGACATTTTGATCTATTCCAAGACACGAGCTGACCATGAACAACATCTCCATCTAACAATGGAGCTCCTAAAGAAGGAACAACTTTTCGCTAAATTCTCCAAGTGTGAATTTTGGCTTAAGGAAGTTCAATTTTTAGGACACATTGTCAACGAACAAGGTATACACGTAGATCCCGCCAAAATCAGTGCGATTAAGGATTGGGATATACCTACTACTCCTACCGAGGTTCGTTCATTTCTGGGTCTCGCGGGTTATTACCGCCACTTTATTTCAAACTTCTCCAAGATTGCGGTTCCTCTCACAGCCTTAACTCAAAAGAATAAACCTTTTGAGTGGGGACCCAAACTAGAAGAAGCTTTTCAGACCTTGAAACAAAAACTCTACG
>JARYGA010005543.1:0-32633 GCA_030545235.1 Helianthus tuberosus
TCTTTGATGAAAAGAGTACAATCGATAAGACCTCTGCGAAATCCATTCTTCGGCAGATAATTAGATAAGGTTGCATACCAAGCTCGTGGTGCTTGATGTAGACCATAGAGAGCTTTGTTGAGCAACCAAACCCGATCGGGATGGATAGGATCTTCAAAACCTGGAGGCTGTTCGACGTACACCTCTTCTTCCACCACACCATGTAAGAATGCACTTTTGACGTCCATCTGGTAAACCTTGAATCCTTTGAATGAGGCATAAGCCAGAAAGATCCGAATTGCTTCCAGACGTGCAACAGGTGCATAGACTTCGTTGTAGTCGATCCCTTCAATCTGACGAAAACCTTGAACGACTAATCTTGCTTTGTTGCGAATAACGATTCCACGGTCGTCCTTTTTACATTTAAACACCCAACGGGTACCAATCTTCTTGTAACCAGCAGGTTTCTCTACGAGTTTCCAGAAACCAAGCTTCTGGAATTGTTGCAGTTCTTCCTGCATCGCTTCAACCCAAGAGCTATCTTTCAAAGCTTCTTTCCAAGTTCTTGGCTCTTCCTGGGAGACATAACACGCGAAAGACCAATCATTTTGTTGACCAGATTCTCGGATAGCTGCATACAAGCCTGCATTGTTGTTGTTTCGCAACATGTTTCTTGTCTGAACGCCACTCTGTACATTTCCGATGATGTTTTGTTGAGGATGGGTATTGTGAATCCTTGTTTCTGGATTATCTTGAACTGGAATATTTGTACCCAGATTGTTGAGATTGAGATCAACAACTAATTCAATACCCGGAATTGACGAAGAGGAAGATGCAGTAGCTTCAGCTGTTCTAGGAGCATCCACTGGAGGTGTTCCCTCTGAAGTACCATGAACTGCTGTCGTTGGAGCTTCTTGATCTGCATCGAGAAATTCATCATCCTCTGAAGATTCGTTCAATTCGGTAGCATCGGGAAAATCCTCATTATCGAGAGCATTATTGTTCACTGAAGATGGTTCTTGATTGACAATAATGGGACGAACCAACGGTGAATCTGTTGCATTGTCACTCTCGAAAAACATCCTTGCCGCAGCATTTTCTTCAACTGCTTCAACATTGATCGAATTAAAAAAGTCATCGTACTCAAACATCCCAGGCTGACCAGGACATTTGACTGGTAAAGTGTGCCTTTGTACTCTGACTTCAGACCATTCCTCGACCCTTTTAGTCTCTAGATTCCAGACTCTTAAGTTCGGGGTGGCATACCCAAGAAAGTATCCCTCAATTGCTTTTGCCCCAAACTTTCCATTAGGATCGATTATTGTGCACGGAGCTCCAAACGGTTCAAGAAACGACAAATCTGGTTTCCGTTTGTGAAGAAGCTCAAAGCAGGTCTTGTTGTGCCTTTTGACTGTAAGGACTCGGTTCAACGTGTAACATGCAGAGGCCACAGCTTCAGTCCGGAATGGAATCGGCAATTGTGACTCTACTAACATAGTCCTAGCAGTCTCGATCAATGTACGGTTTTTACGTTCAGCAACGCCATTCTGTTGAGGAGTGTAAGCTGCACTAAATTCTTGAAGAATACCTTTTGAAGTGCAAAACTCCGCCATGGCATGATTTTTAAATTCTGTACCATTGTCGCTACGTATCCTCCTAACTTTCAACTTATACAAATTCTCAATCTGAATGATCAAGTTTTTGATAATACCGAAAGTTTCACTCTTGTGTGCCATGAACGCCACCCAAGAAAATCTTGAATAATCATCAATTATCACGAGGCAATATTGATGATTCCGGATGCTTTTATGCTTGACAGGACCGAACAAATCCATGTGTAAACGTTCAAGCGGAATGGCCACCGTGTTGATTTTCTTTGTAGGGTGTCGCTTCTTCGTTTGTTTTCCTTTCTGGCACGAAACACAGACGTCTTGAAGATGGAAGTTTTTAAGAGGAACACCATTCACCAATTCATTTGACACCAAATGATTCATTTTGCGTAAGTGAATGTGACCCATTCGTCTGTGCCAAGAGATTGAGTCCTTTTCTGTGGCTTTGGAAACGAAACAGGTTGCTTGTGCAGACGTAGTGATAGCTTGGCTCATATCAAGGACATACAAATCATTTATCCTTGGAGCAGACAAGAGAATCCATTCTTTTGGAATTTTGAAGCCGGGTTTCAGCACATAACATCCATTTGCATCAAAGTGTACTGAGAACTGCTTATCACAGATTTGTGAAACGCTGAGAAGATTGTGATCAAGTTGCTGTACAAAGTTGATCTTATCAAAGCTTACAACCCCGTTGGATATCATTCCTTCACCAGTAATATATCCGCCCTTATCTCCAGCAAAAGCAACATAACCTCCTCTAATAGATTTGATGTCGTAGAGAAGCTTCATGTCGCCTGTCATGTGCCTGGATGCCCCACTATCAACAATCCAATGACTACTGTTAGTTCCTCCTGGAACACCCTGCACATGAACTCACATGATTAGTTGGAGATGGGGACCCAAGCCATTGTGGTCTTGGGTCTTCCATTTTCATCAACAACAATAACTTCTACTTTTTGATGATTTGGAAATTGTGATGGCCCCCCTATTCAATAACCGTTTTTGGTTTCCAGGTATGTTTTGTTATGCCAGTGTTATTCTTTAAAATCTTAACTTCATGGTTGTCTGAAGTTTTTAAATTGTTTGGTTTGACAGAAACAGATGTTTTGTTAACCACATCGGTTTTAATCGCCTTTTCAGTTTTCTTGACCTGTTGGCGTTTCTGTTTCTTTTCCCTTTCTTTTATAAGACGGGGATTTGGTTTTGATGAAACAGATCGCTTGCGGTCAATTTGGTCACGGGGATCATCATCCTTAGCTTTCAACTTATGAAGATACGGACAGTTTCGAATTATGTGTCCAATTTCACCACATTCAAAACATGATCTTCGTTCAACAAACCCCGAAGTATCATGTGATCGTCTTGCCGATAATGATGAACTTTGTGATCTCGAGGTACTAGGTTTCGAACAGTTTGGTTCATTTCTTTTCAACACTGTTGCTTGTTTAACAAAATCTAAGTTAGATTTGTTTTCAAAAGTTTCGATTTTGTCCGTTCCCTTTGATTTCACAAAGTTCACATTCTTGTTCTTCTTTTGATTCGGCTTCCTTTGACTTTGAGTCGATGCTTTTCCTTTTGGTTTGGTATGATTTTGCTGTTTTTGCACTGTTGGTAATTTCTGATTTCCATATTGTTTTCGAACTTCAGCCTTTGGAATAGGAGGACACTGTGTTACTGTAACACGTGATCCTGTCTTTCCCAAAAACTTACTTGTTGAATTTTCAAAGACTTTACTGATTAATGATTGATTAACATTCTTAATAGGAAAATCTTTGTATGAATAAATTTTATCATCACCAACAAGAGTGTACAGCAAATCCACACTTTCAGACTCTTTTGCAGACGTGGACTCGGTCGGAACAGTCTTAGCAGGTTTTGCGGGAGGATCACATAAAATATGATTCTCAAGAGGTATGTCCTCTTCGTTGATTGCCGCGTCAGACTTTGCTGAATCAGTATCATCAGATTCATCATCAGAAGAATCAGCATCCTCAATCACAACTGGAGGATCCTGATTTTGTTCAGCAGTTACAAATGTATCTGCTAACACATCTGAATCTGATGATACTTCCTTCTTATATCCGAGTCCTGTTGCAAATTCCTCAACGTCTAAAGGAACAGATGGTTCAAAGAAAATTCTATCTTCCTCGTCAGGCATGGCATCATAATTGTGTCTCACATGTGGTGGACTTTTCTTATATCCAATGCATGTGACATCCCGTTTCTCTTTCTGAACATCAATGATATGATCCAACACATAGCTAGAACTCAAATAACTATCTAGCTTAAGCTGGATTGCCTCACTTTCAGTTTTCACACAAGCCATCTCTTTTTGCATTATCTCAAGTCGAGTTATATACAAATTAATGTCAGTTTGTTTTCTCTGGAAACCATTTTTGTTAACTCGGTTTTATCTTTCTTTAATTTCTCAATTACCGTTTTAAACTCCTTTTCATGATTTTCATAAAACATGTTGGCTTCAGTGCACTTCGAAAGATCCACGGTCAATTTCTGATTGTGGAGGAATGTCACATCATATTTCTCTTGCAAAGCCTCGTGTTTACTTTGCAATTCACACCACTTATCATTCAACGAAACATGTTTGTCTTGCAAGTCAAACAAACTAGCTTGTAAAGCATCATGTTTGCCTTGCAACTCAGACATGTTTCCCTCTAAATCAGCACATTTAACACTCAATCTATCACAATTATCACAAATAACAGCAGTGGGTTCATCGTCACATACCTGACTTGATGAACTGTCGACATTAGCCATAAAGGCTGAATGGAGAGAAGACGAAGAATAAGCAGCTTGATCCACCAAAATAGATCTTCTTTGAATTCCTGCTGCAGCTTCTTCCAAAAGCTCATCAATATCTGCATCGACTGACGCACTTGATGTCTCATCCACATGATCATCACCTGAACTCGAGGATTCTTCATCTGAACTTCTACTATAACCAGAAGAGTCTTCATCCTCAGAAGAGTCACCACCATTGGCGGAAGATTCTCCACCACTGGCGTGATTTAAATCCTTCACGACCTTAGTAAAACAAGCTGTTCCATCTGGAGCATCAATTCCCAACTGGATTGACCAATCACAACCTTCATCTACTTGAACCACAAGTGCCTGGTTGGCATTTGATGGTCCCGCTTGGCTTTGGTTGTTGACAGGTATCAACGTACGCTCATTGTTCCTGTTCTGATTCTGCTGGTTGCCTTGATTTCTGAAAGGGTTTTGGTTCCCATGCTGAGCTGGCCTTGTACATTCCCTTTTAAAATGACCCCGTTCACCACAATTAAAGCACTTCACTGCCTGTTTATCAAACCCATACTTGGTGTCTTTCTTACTTTCCAAGCTGGTTCTGCCCGTTCTTTCCATGAAATCCTTTGCTCGCCTTACAGCACTTGCGAACGCCCATTTGATATCCATCAAATCCATCTCTTCCTTATCAATCTGCTGATAGTCTTCTTGTGTCAGATTAATGTTGCCAATCTGACCTTCCACTAATCCACAGTATGCGCTCACCAAAGTGTTTAGCAGCTCCATGTGTTCCTTTGCTACTTCCACACTGACTTTAGAAAAGCTTGAGGTTTCGAGCCGCACTGTATTTGGCTTGGATTGCTGACCAGCAGATGATGTGCTTCCATAACATGCTTGTTGTTGAGCAGGAAGTGGATTCCCATACATGTCTGTTGTTGGAGGAGGCTTGACCGGAACTTGGATAGGATTGCCATACATATCTGTGCTAGACACAAACGCTGTTTGAATTGGAGCGTGTGAAGAAGGTCTTGCAGGAGTACTAGGAGTTCCATAATACATCTCAGGATCATGTCGCACTTGTATTGCAGGAGCGCTAGGAATTCCATAATACATCTCAGGATTCTGTGGCACTATGACCCTTTTCGCCTTAAGGGTTTCTTCCTGATTTTTATTCTCCAGAAGTTGAACAAAGTCATTGAAGTTTGTTGTAGCCAAAATGCCATTGAGCTTTAGGATTTCCAAGAAATTACTCCATTGTGGTGGCAAAGCATCAGCAAACTTGGTGACAATTTCGATTGGAGTCGTTATCACTCCAAAAGTTCCCATTTCAGTCAACAAATGAGAAAATCGACTCGTCAAATCTCCCAAAGATTCTTTATCCATGCATGTAAACCCATCAAACTCTTTCTTGAGTAGACCTTGTCTCAATTGGCGAGTCGCTTCGTTTCCTACACCTCTCGTCTTCAACGCGTCCCACAACTTCTTTGTCGTTTTGAAGTTGACAAATTGATGATAAATATCCTTGCTTAATGCCTGAGTAAGAATGGCATAAGCTTTCTTCTCTAAATCATAGACTTTCTTCTGATCTTCCGAAAGATCGGCAAATGTTGCAACAGATGAAGCGGCAACCTCGATAGTTTGATCGAAATCTGTGGTGAAACGTAACCACAATTCCGTGTTTTGTCCAAGGACGTATGTATGAAATCTGCCAAACCATCCCGGATATTCGCTTAAGTGCATCAACTTTGGAGGCCGATTCAAACTTTCGGTTTCGCTCTCGCTTAAGAGAATGCTTTGAATACTTGGAGTTTGATTTGATACGAATGCCCATTGACCGGTAGAAATTGCATTAGCTTGTGAAGATACCGGTGCGGGAGATTCGGCCCACGAAGGAGACAAACTCGTGTTTCTATACTTTCCGCTATCCGGAGACGGAGTACCATAATACATATCTGTATTTACCGGAGTACCCCAAATCAGATTCATTTTTTATCAAGAAAAATGAATACCTGAAAATCACACTTGAAACAAACAGTTAAGACACACTTGCAACCCTTCTGTTAAAAATACCAACACACTCAACGAAACACGGTTCCACGAAACAAGCTTGAATCCCAATGTATGACGAAAATGAATACTGATCGACGAAATCAAATTGTTTACTAAAGTCGACGAAACCAGATATAAGATATGTTTGACGAAACAAATTGATGTATGGTGAATGACGAAACAGGAAGTCCAAACCTAGTCGACGAAACAGGCCCAGTTATGATTTGGGCTGCCACTCGACGAAACAGAAGCCCAAAGGTGTCAACGAAACAGGAGCCCAAAACTTTATGAGAAGCCCAATGTATTGTACGAGTCCTTTGTGTGATTATCCAATTTTTGTGCGAATGAAAAAAAAAACTTGTGCGACAGAATTCAAATATTTAGTGATAAAATATGTTGACTTTCTATCCTGACACAAAGAACCCACTTTCGGCTCACCAATTCCAAGTTACCAACCTTGATGATGACTTGTAATATTTTAAACAAATAACTATTTCCAATGCACAAACAAGTTTCACAACTAATCTTCAAGGATCAAAAAGTTAAGAACTTGAAGAACACTTTGAAGATTATATGAATATATGAAGAACACAACCCAGAAATATAAGTTTTCCGGTGAACCGACAACTTTCCGAAACCCGTTTTTGCCCGAAACTCCACTAAAAACCACTCTTTAACATGTGAAAATGATAAACAACAAGGTTTTTATAAGAACTTCCAGCAAAACAACAAGATTTAACCAGATTTAAAGTGTTTTTCCAGAAAAATATGAATTTTTAAAACCCGAAAAAAAACAGCCCGAAAACACCTCGGTTTTAACAAGGAGAAGAGCCAAGGCTCTGATACCACTTGTAGGTCCGGCTAGGGGAGGATCTAGTCGCCTAATCCTTGTATACAAACCACCTCGGTTGTGCGGAATCCAACCGAGATAGCAAACCGAGATAGAACACGTAAATACACGACACGCAAGATTCACCGATTAACACCTCTGTATTAATACGTATGAAAAGATCAGTTACAAGCTCAATGTTTACAGATGTATTCTATAAACTCTCAAAGTTCTCTCGTGTGTGTGTGTGTTCTCTTCTTGTGTCTTCTGTGTTCTCTCATATCTAAAACAGAAGTAATGAACTCTATTTATACCCACAGACACTACGAGACAAACAGATCATGACGAATCACAACCTTGCTCGACGAAACAGTGAAGCATGCGACGAAACAGGGACCTTGTCGATGAAATGAAAGATTGCTGACGAATCACATTCAAGGTCGACGAAACTGATCTGTTTCGTCGACATGATTCCTGTTTCGCCATCTTTGGGCTTTGGCCCAGACTTGAGGTCCAATCACTGATACGTGCACTTGTTTTCAGCCCAAAGTCTTGATTCGCCGGATTGTTTAGCCCAAAGACTAAGTTAAAGTCCTTTATGTCTTGTCCTGCTATTCTTGTTCTTGCACATGACGGAGGAATGTCATGTCTTTAACCGAATCACGTCGAGCCGAGTCGCGTCCACAATTCGTGTATCAACACGGTGTAGTGGGGGCGGTGGAGGTGCGGTGGTGGGGATGGTGGCAGTAGTGGTGTGGTGGCGGTAGTGGTGCAGTAGGGGTGGGGGTGGGGGAGGTGAATGATATGTGAACGAGTGTATATAAGGGTATGTATGCATAGGCCACTTTACAATTTACCCCCTTATCATTTTCAAATTTCAAAAATACCCTAAATTGGGTAAAAAGTAACCTGGTTGGGTATTTGGGTAACTAGGTTAGGCATTTGGATGAAAATGGCAAAAAGTGACAAACGTGGGGGGCTAAATAATACAAAACTGTCATTTTGGACGAAAATGGCAAATGTGCTCAAACCTCAGGGGCGAAAATAGCAATTAACTCTTTGTGGGAAACTTTTGTAGGAAAAAAACATTTATAGTTTGTTGACGGGGAAATTGACGAAATGCATGAAATATGGTTGTGACACGTATTCATGTTTAATTAGGTAGTAGATACATAATTTTTTTTTGAACGGCAAACGCTTTATATATATATATAAAGAGCCAACAAGAAGCTGAGGGACAACAAAACAACAAAAACGACAGAAACACAAACGAGAAAACAACACATTACATAATGCCTACTATGTCAAAATCCACCCAATTCCCCCACGATGGCGACGAAAGCTTCGATCTATTAAAAATCCAAATGAAAGCGTCTTCCTTGATAAGATCCACCGACGTAGAGACTGGGATGAAATTACCGTTAAAAGCTTTCTCATTTCTGGCGAGCCAAATCCTCCAAACCGTTGCCAACGCAATAGAGTAAATCATCTTCTTCCACTTAAAATCGCCCGGCTGACTCCTTAAATAACCGATCAAGTCTTCTAAGTTGCCGATATTGACAGGGAACTTGATCCTTATCCAAGTCAAAATGGACCACCAAATGCTCCTGGCCCATAAACAGTTGACGAAAATATGCAGAGGGTCTTCGTCTCCAATGCCGCATCGAGGACAAACAACATCGGGAACCTGAACCCCCCTATGCCGTAACCCCATTTTAGAAGCAATTTTGCCCAGCATGGCTCTCCACAGCAGGTAATTTACCTTCGGAGGGACCCAGGAATTCCAAATACAGGCCACCGGCTCAATGGATCCCGAGTTGGCGGCCTCTTCTAAATCGAGTCTAACTTGCTTTACCGAAAAGGAACCGGTTGGATCATTAATCCACAACCATTTTTCCCCATTTTGAATCAGCTTGTTTTGAATTACTATGCCCACTTTGGCGAAATCCTTTTCCACTGAATAAATATCCTTCCACGCCCCTGCAATCGACTTTTTTATAGGGAGGAAAAGGTTGTTATTACCAGAATTGACAGCATGAATCGAACGAATAACTTTGGCCCACATCTGATTCGGATTATCTTTAAGTCTCCACCACCACTTAGCAAGCATAGCCTTGTTAAATGTATGAATCCCACCAAGACCCATACCTCTCGCTTTCTTTGATTTAATGATGAAATCCCATCGTAACCATCTCATTTTGTTACCCGAAACAGATTTGCCCCACACGAAATCTCTCCTTATTTTTTCGAGTTTATTTAAGACGCATTTCGGAGCCGCGAACAAAGAAAGGAAGTAGGATGGGAGACTACCGAGAACCGACTTCGCTAAGGTCAATCTTCCGGCGAAGGATAGATGTCTAGCTTTCCATTTGGAGAGGACACTAGAAAATTTATCAATTACCGGTTGCCAATATCTAGCCCTTTTCATATTAACGCCCACCGGAATCCCCAAATAAGAAAACGGAAACGAACCAACGCCACAACCAGCCAACGCCGCAAACTCCCCTATTTCATCTTCGGAGACACCAATCCCAAGAAGCTTACTTTTTTGGCGGTTCACTTTTAATCCGGTGACGAGATGGAGCCATCTTAGCATCCGATTTAGAGCTGAAATATTTAGATTAGACCACTCACCGATAAAAATAACATCGTCGGCATAGCAGAAATGCGAGATGAGCGGACCATTATTAGGAAGCTGACAACCCTCAAAAAGGCCAAGATCGCAGGCCCTCTTCATCCACATATTGATGATTTCTGAAGCAATAACAAAGAGAAAGGGGGATAGGGGGTCACCTTGCCTTAGACCCCTCTTAAATTTGAATTGTTTGGTTGGCGAGCCGTTAACTAGAATAGATCCCCACGCATTCCCGAGACAGCCCTTAATCCACTTAATCCAAGTCGACGGGAACTCCATTTTGTTTAGCATACCCAAGAGGAACTTCCAATTTATGGAATCGTACGCCTTTTGAAAATCCACTTTAAAGATAAGCAACTTCCGGTTCGATTTCTTAGCCCAAGCCACAATCTCGTTTAACATTAGAGGACCATCTAGAATGTTTCGGCCTCCCACAAAGGCCGATTGGGTGGGAGCCGTAATATCGTTTACAATCGGTTTTAACCTGTTCGCCAAAACCTTTGCAAGAATCTTGTATATGGATCCCACCAAGGAAATCGGGCGAAAATTCACTAACTCCTGCGGGTCTTTCAGCTTGGGAATAAGAGCTATGAAAGATGAGTTACAACCTCCACTTAACTCCCCTTTATTATAAAAATCATTAAAAAAGTTCATAAACAGAGGTTTGAACCTAGCCCAAAAAACCTTAAAGAATTTTAAGGTGAAGCCATCTGGGCCAGGGGCCTTCTCACCATCGCATTCCTTGACAGCAACATGAATTTCACCTTCAGAGAATCTTACACAAAGGCTGGCCTTTTGAACCTCCGAAAGAACGGGCAGGCCATGCCTGTCAAAGTCCGGTCTGCGTCTGATTGGTTCGGAGAATTGTTTTTTAAACCAACTCATTATCTTCTCTTTCAGAATCGGAGGGTCAGAGATCAATATACCATCAAAATACAGCCCATTGATCCTATTTCTCGAAGAGTTAATCGCGATTGCCCTGTGAAAAAATACACTGTTCTCGTCACCGTACTTCGCCCAATTGACTCTAGCTTTCTGCTGGGCATCCTTAGCTAAGTTCGACCGGTACTTATCCACCTTAAAACGCAGCTCTGCTCTGGTCTTTATCTCATCATTCGAGAGACGAGAAACAGCAGCTTTCTCGTCTAGAATCTCCATGGAACGCTCCCAATCATTAAGGTCCTTATTTTTTTCGGCTATCACCCTTTTCCTCCATAACTTTATCTTGGCTTTAACAGTTTTAAGGATCCTTAGTAACACCGCATCCGGGGGAGTCACGAAGACCCCATCCAATTGCAAGGCACCCTCCGATTGAAAGACCGACTCAACAATGGCAGCCAAGTTACTGTCTCCCGCCCAAGAATTGAAGAATTTAAACGGAATGGGCCCAAAATCCACACCCGAACAAGATAACGAGATTGGGCAGTGATCCGACAGGCCTTTTCTGTGGACCTCTACCGTAGCATTCGGCCAGAAACAAACAAACGAATCGTTGACTAGAAAGCGGTCAAGCTTACTCATTTTAACTTCCGAGTGACCCGAGAAATAAGTAAACTTACCCCTGATGGAAGAAAATTCCAACAAGCCTGCTCTAGAGATAAACCCATTGAACGCATCGGAGGACCCACGATCAAACGTAGAGTTAACCCGTTCATCCTCCGATCTAACTTCATTGAAGTCTCCGAGAAGGATACTAGCTCCTTCCAACTGATTCAGAATCGAACCCAGCTCACTCCAAACCGAATTTCTACTGCTAGGATCATTTGGGGCATGAAGTTTGATGACATTGATTCTACCTACCCCACCACCTAGCAAACCAGACACCAGCAAGAACTTGGGGTTTTTTATAACTTGGTCCACCTGCAGCACATTAGGGTCCCAGACTGAAATTAAACCCCCGGACCTCCCTACCGAATCCACCGAGACAAAGCTCATCGGTGTCATATCCCAAAACCGCCGAACCTCGATTTCCGTCATACCAGCTTTATGAGACTCCTGAATACCCAAAAAATCCGCTTTGACCTGCCGTTTAAGGTCACGAATCCACGGACCTTTCCGACTATCCGACACTCCATTGAGATTCGCTGAAATATAATTCATTGATACCTGCTAGCATCCATTTCCCCACAAATCAAATTCTTCACGTGATTGCTGAAGCCCTCGACTTGTATGCCCAAACGATCTCCGAGTTCCATAGTATGCGCCGCCTCTTCTTCCACCAAAGTACGAACCAAATCAGCCTCCGGAAGCGGGTCCGGCTGTTCACCAAGAACAACTTCCGATGGAACTACTTGCTCAACCGAATTATTATCTGGGATGTCCGTGAAAGCCCTGACCCCCTCATTTTCCATCCTGAGTATTTCCTCCAAATTGAACGGATCTGAGTTCTCCTCATTTCCCACCTGCTGGTTTAGATCTGGAATATTGACACCATGGGCCGACTTAATATGTCTTAACACTTTTTTGGAACGTGATGTAATGTAGCTGGGCCTATCTGAAGCCCCAACAGGCCCAATCTTCTCCTGAATAAAGACATGGTCTGTATTGGGGTCCCCAATAGGTTCCCCATTTTCTCTCTCCTCATCATGAAAAACAGGCGGCGAATTACTGTTTCCCATAACATGCATGCATGCAGAATTCTTGGAGGGAGAACCAGGGATTTGATTCCCCATGCAGACGTTTGGGTTTCCCTCTAAGCGACTATTCGATTTCCCGGCAATCGGCGATGGAGTTTTCCCAAAGTGGGATGACATCGCCGGAGAGTCGGATCCTAATACCGAATCCGAATAACTAGAAGAAACAATCGGATGTTCCTCCGTAGCCGAGGAGGAGAGGAAGTTCGGCACCCATTGACCCGGGATTTCTTCGACCCACGCCCTGATAATGTGCTCATTCCAGTGTAGCAGGACCTCCACTGAAACTTTCTTACCCGAATTAACTAAAATGGCCATCCTATCCTCCGCCATGTTGCCATCCGAAGCCTCAACCTCCAACTGGACCAATAATCTACCACATCTTTCCCCGATTTTGTTAAAAACATGCCTATCCCACAAGGTGAGCGGAACACCCGTAACTTTAATCCAGGCCACTCTTTCGAAGACCGGAGGAATCCCTTCCCACATATACAGCCTCGAGAACCACTTCTCCCAATCTTCGACTTTGTCGTTATGAAACTCTTCTGCCAGCGAAGGAGATTCGAAGCACACCAAGACTTTTAACCCACCCAAATATCTGAGTTCCAGACCATCATCCATGATACCGGAGAGGAGGGTTTTAAGATCATTGAGGATATCAATGTCCTTCGTTTCGCCAATCAAGGACTTATACTCCCATCTCTTCTTAGTGTCCGAAACCAACGGAGGGAGATCAATCTTCACTACCGAGGATGGAATAACGTTATTATTAACTGCTTCACTGTACGTTTTCTTGGGCACCCAAACACCAGGATTGGGATTCTGGGTTTTGACCAGCTCAGGAGCAGTGGCCGGCGGTTTAAGTCTAGAGAACACGGACGCTTTTTCACAACCCTTATTATGCACTATCTTGGAACCAAATCTATCAAACTTAGCCAAGCTAACCCCTATCACCGCACCGTCAATACGGACTCCTTGGAGCTGAGGGATCCATTCTTCCGGGGTTAGGACATTGGAGAGTTTAATAAAAGCGAACTTGTTTCCGGCTCGGTCCTTCTTGGTGGGCACGAACACATCCTCCAGGTTCTCCACGAAGTCGAAAGCCTGCCAAAGCTTCTCCCTGGAACACGAGTCTGGGAGGTTAGAGAGGAAAAAAGAAGTGGAGTCTCTAAGTCTCCGTTCCCTGTTGGTGAAAATCTTCTCCTTTCTAGCATCCTTCTTGCTGAGGACAGAAAACCAGCTGTTATCCTTATGAAGAGGCCTGAAAACTTGACCTTTCCTGCCTCCACGACCCATCGGGAACCAGCACTTAGATAGGTTAACAGGATTCGATCCAGTCTAGCTGAGCTATAAAGATAGACGCGACCGGGTCAGACCTGTTAATCCGACAAGGGCTGACCAGGGGGGGAGACACCGGCGAAACACGGGAGGGCGGAGATCTAACTGCCACAGACCGAAATCTCTCAGAGAGCTGCTAACAAATCTCGTTATGTTCCGACGGAAAAGACTCCACAGAACAATCACCGGCTGTTATACAAGACCTGAGAAAAGGACGGCAATGGCGGAGAGCCCCTTCAACTTTTAGAGAGCATTTTTTACCGGGCAGGAGGGAGTTAATTGGAAAATCACAACGTGCCGATAGGTGTCGGTCAGTTTCGTGAGTGGAAGTGAGTAGATACATAATTTATAGTTTGTTGTTCGTGTTTGCCTTTAACAGTTTTATTTATGCTACAGTAAGATCTGGTATGGTCAATTGCCTTAAGCCCGTAACACTGCATTTTCATCTTAAATATTCACTCATGTTCTTTTGAGTATTAGATCATTAATAGCATATGGATTTGGAACTGTACACCTGCAGTTGATTTGCAGGCCAGTTGTTGAGATATAAAAAAGGATTACGTGAAAAGGAAGGTTTATAATAAGATCACTATTTGAAGCCAAAGGCATTACAAAGCAAAGATACATACACAGCCATATATGTTATCTTCGAACAAAACAGTGTTCCATATTTATATTATAGATATATTATTTGTCTCACTAAACTTCCAAGACATGGCATATGTTCCTCACTGCACCCTACAAAAAGACAAAAACGAAAAAGAAAATCACAATAGGTAAGATATAAACAAGTAGATGTGCACTCAATATATGATCCAAATAAAAAGAAGTTTAAATAGAAACACATAATATTTAAAGTTTGAACATACTTGGAGCAATCAGTGCCTGGGCTGATCTTGTAAGGGATGCTGACACCACACTTGCCCGGGAGGCTGGCCGCATTGCCTGCATTGATGCCGGAGATGGAAGAGTAAGCACTCTTTAAGCAACCACATGCAGTCTGGCGATCAGGGGTTGTTTTTGCAGCGCTATTGAGTGATTTTACCCCACTGCAGCATGCCGGTGGCACAGCACCACCTTTGGTTAGGTAGGGAATGCACGGTGCTAAGCTGCTGGATACCTGACCGCAGCTAAGAGCCTCGGCATAGGGTGCAGCCACCACCATGCAAGTCACCACTACACAAAAAACCATCATTGCTATCTTTGCCATTTTTAGGAACACTAGTTGAAAATGTAGGAAACAGTTTCTTTGTTGTGTATGTATGTAAGGTTGTTGGTGCTAGAAAATGTTGTCCAAGGTTACAATTTATAGGGGTGTTTATGTACGAACGAATTAAAGGAGCGGGGTCGGTTTGGAACTTGGTAGTTGGAAGTTGGTTTTTACATTATTGATCTTCACCAAGTGTAAGCTTAAGGTTACTCTATTGATCTAATCATAATAATGGAGTGCGATTTTAATTAGATTGCCAACAAACTAACTCTGCCAACACCGACAATGTTTGAAATTTTGATCAACAATTCAAATTCGGCTCAATTCTCTATATATTAAAATAAGGCAATAGTCGTGCATAGAAATTAAAGTGTCCACACTAGAAGATGAAATATATATCTTGTACTAGAAAAATAAAGTCATTACGATACCTTAACAAGTGTCTTTACCAGTGACGGGCCCCAATAATTTTTTTTTGCTGGGAGTACGGATAAGGTGTTCAACCATATTTTTAAAGGGTGCGGTCGGGGTTTTTGGCTAAAACATACACTAATTTTTTTTTAAGGGGTGCGGCCGGCCACCTTAGACAAAGGGTGGGTTCACCCCTGGTCTTTGCTCACAGAGTTATTTTTGGGTTTTAATTTGATACTAAACTACCTGTAACTTTATACCAGAAAACTTTTTCATTAGTAACAGTTAGCGACACTTAATTTTGACTTAGTTAAACCATTATATATATATATATATGGTTGGTGAAGCGTCATGAATAGTGCTTAATTTTTATATTTTTTCATGTTGTATATATAATAAATTTCAATCTTTTACACAAAAATGTTGGTGGTGTAGTGGTTTCTCTTCATTCCATTGAAACAATCAACACAAGTTCAATCCCTGCTAAACCTTTTTTTTTTCTTTTTTTCTTTTTTTCTTACCATCTCATACCATGTGGTCCACTATTACAATAAAATCCTCCTTAAGAAAATATGGTGCTCTTGGTAGTGAATATAATTTTTTTCATCTATACATATAGATAGTTATGTTTTATGAGTTTCATTTCTAACCGTTATGTTTTAAATGATTTATGTGTTTAACATATTTAATTATCATTTAATTTAATTTTTCTCTAATAACTTATGTTTGTTACATTTTTTAGAAAAAAGTTAAATACGCATGTGTCTTTAATTTTGTTTCTCGACGCTCTGGTGCAAATTTTGTTGACAATAGAGCACGTGTAGCGACACTATATTATTTAAAGGGTGTACCTATTGGCACACCAATGTGTCTATATGCACACCAAAAAGTGATTTTTTGTCTTATATGCACACCCTGCAGTGTCGACCTATGGCCAAAGCGTGGCGTTTTGGTCCGGTCAACCAGACAAAGACTGACGGGTCTGTGACCGGACCAAAACGCCGAGCTTTGGCCCGGTCAACAGACCCGTCAGACACCCGTCAGTCTTTGCCTGTTTGACCGGACCAAAATGCCACGCTTTCTTTTGGTGCATATGTATGTCGGCTTCGTCTTGTATCGAGTCGTATGTCTAGATAGGATAGAATGGAGCTCAGTATACGAGAAAATAGGTTTTCTATGGAGAAAGCTCATTTCGCACGAAATGGCTAGTCCATTTCGTACGAAATGAACATTGTCCATTTCGCACGAAATGGATGATGTCCATTCCATGCGAAATGGCTTTCCTATAAATACCTGAGCTTTCATTTTGTTTGTAATAGTTCCGGATTCAAGAGCCGAAGTGCTGCTGACGTGTCGTTTGATCTGTAACCGTGTCAAATCAATATACAAGACATTTAAAGTGATTCTGTGTGTAAATCAAGCTGATTCAAAGTCGATACGTTTGTTTCCGCCTCTCGTATTGATTAGAACTCTTCTGAACGACTCGTTTTGGTCGTGCAAACGATCCTACAAGTGGTATCAGAGCTCAGGAGGAAGAGTTCTTACCAAATCAGCTCGATTTCACCAAAATTTCTGACTTCTACACCTTTTTCAAAATTAACAAGATTTTACGGTTAAAATGGATTGAATTTCACATATAGCGTTCGAAACACAGTTTTAAACAATCCTTGAAAGAATCAGACTTAAAATCGGCCTAAATCTTGATCAATTTGTAAAAAATCCACTCGATTGTGTGACATCAGCAGCATTTCGTATGAAATAGCCCATTTCGTGTGATTCAGAACCTCATTTCTCACGAATTGAACCTTGTGAATCCCATTTCGCACGAAATTGCATCTTGAGACCTTCATTTCGCACGGATTGGACCCATTCCGCTTGAAAGTTGCTATTTCGCTTGAAAGCTCCCTTTCGTTTGAAAGGTCCACCAAGAATCTTCATTTCGCACGATTTGGTATCCCATTTCGCGTGAAAAGTGCTCTTTCGTTTGAAAAGGGTCATTTCGCACCAAAAGGTCATTTCGCTTCAAGTTCCTTTCGCACCAAAGACATTTCGCACTAAGCTCAATCCGTTTGAAAACTCATTTCGTTTGAATCTTGTGATTTTGTGAAACATTTTACTGAAACATGGAAGAAGAGTTTTACAATGCTTTTGCTATTGATCTGGTTACTCCAGCTACAATTGCTGAAACTGTTTATAGTGAGAATGAGACAGGAACTTACCAAAAACCGCCAAAGCTTATGTACATTGAAGATTTTAAAGGATGGAAAAATGGTTTTGAAAACTGGTGCAAGCTTATAAGTTTGATGCATGGTGTGCGTTAGACAAAGATTACAAAAAACCGAAAGATGAACGTGGAAATGAAAAATCTTTCAGTAACTATTCAGCAGATGAGAGATTAAAGTACACCAGTGAAAAAATGATGATTAGCATTCTCCAACAAGCGATAAAAGAAGATATTTTTGTTTTGCTTCAACATGATGAAACTGCTAGATCAATTTGGTTGGCGTTGCTTAACAAGTTTAAAGGAAGTGCTGATATGATTAAAAATAAATGTGCATTACTAAAGAAATCATTTGATATGTTTACAACTTTTGAAGGTGAAACAACAAAAACGACTATCAATAGATATTGTCATCTTGTTCAGGAAATGGGAAGGTTTGAAATCAAGAAAGACGACGATGAATGGGTTGATAAGCTAGCCGATGCATTACCGCAGAATAAATAGAATAAATGGGGAACATATTTGTTGATTTTGAAGCATATTAGAAAATCTGAAAGTATGAATTTGAGTAAGTTCATTCAGAAGATTGAAGAACATGAATTGGATGTTCAGAAAACTACTATCATGAAAAATCCAAATGCTCATCAAGATGTTAGTCTATATTATAGAGGAAGCAAATTTGAGACTACTCAGAGTCCGAAGATTAAAACTGCTTTCAGTGCTGATAGTTCTTCCCGAACAAATGTTAGCGCAACAACTCAGAGTGGTGGATTCTCTTTATCTTATTCAAGTTTTGATCCAAATTTCTCAACACCAAGTTCTCGACAACAGAATTCAACAAATCTGCAATGCAATGCAATGTTACATTGAATATACAAAATGGTCAAAATCTCTCTCCAGAAATAGCTAAGCAACACATGGCATCACTTGTTACTTTGTTAGAGTCGTATGAAAGCTTAGTTGCTGGACGAATTGGAAATCTGATGCTCACCAAAGAGGATTATAACCAGATTGATGCTGAAGAACTTGAGTTGATGGACATCAAGTGGTGTTTAGCAAGTGCTGTAAGAAGAGCAGAAAAATTTACACAAATCACCGGTAGAGATGATCTTCGTGATGTTGCTACATCTCCGTTAGGGTTTGACAAATCAGAGGTTACTTGTTTTCGTTGCCGAGAAAAGGGACATTTTAAACGAGAATGCACAAACAGAGAAGCAACTGGAAGACAAGATCCGTTTGGAAACAACGATTATCATCGAAAATCAATTTATCATCAGGTTGCTCAACAATCGTCATCATCTCGTGCTATTGAAGATGGAAAGAAGGAAGCTTATCTTGTAAATCAAGATGATGAAAGATTGGCAGAGGGATTTAGCTGGGATAAATACATTCTAGATAAAGAATACTTAGAAAAATCAGCTTTTGTTGCTCAAATTTTGGAAGAAGAGTCAGTCAAATCTAAGCCGAAAAGAACATCGATTTTTAAGGAATTAGGATGTGATGCAGACACCGATGACGAAGACGAGTATATCAATAAAGCTAGAAAAGGTCTGGATACATATAGTTTTAATTTGTTTTTTGCAGATAAAATCGAGATGTTGAAAGAGAAAAAGACTGCTCGATTGAAGAAAGAATTGGAAGAATTGAAAGCAATAAGGATTGCTGAAGAAAAGGCAAAAATGGAAGCTGAGAAAGCAGAAGTTGAAGAAAATTCGACGGAAAAGGTTGAAGTTGAAGGGTGGGAAGCAGAAGTAGAATTCGATGAAGAACCAATCAAGACTGAAAAGGTAATTGAGAAAATAGTTGAAAAGATCATCGAAGTTGAGAAAATCGTCGAAGTTGAAAAAAACGTCGAAGTTGAGAAGATTGTTGAGGTTGAGAAGATTGTTGAAGTCATGAAACCTTGTCTAAAATGTTTGGAATCTTGCAAACATTGTGAAGAAAAAGACAAGAAGTATAGTGAGCTAGAAGAGTTGAAAGAAAAATTGTTGTTTGATGTTAAGTATGTGAAAGAGTCGTATGATGTGCTGAACAGAACGGTTGATAATTTGAACAAAACAAACCTAGAAATGGGAGCTGCTCAAACAATGATGAGTTCAACATTAATGAGAAACCAGAAGGTCATCAATGAGTATATTGAAGATTGTGCAAAGCTGAAGCAGGATTTGGAACTCGAAAAGATTGAAAATGAGAGAATCAGACGATTGTTGCTGAGTTATACAGCTTGTGATTATTTGATTGATAGAGTTTATCCTACTGTTGCAGGTCTTGAAGCTTTTCAAGATAAAAAGACGGAAGATAAGGATACTAGTAAGAAACAAAGTGTCAAATATAACAAGTGTCCGCCTCCGATCTGGGAAAGTTATTCTCCCAGAAAACCAAATGAGGAACGTTTAAAAAAGGCAGTCAACATAAAGTTAAAGTCTGAAACCATTGATGAGTAACCAGACAACATTGACGTCACATTCACAGCGTCTGACACTGATCATGAGTCTGAGTTACTAAAGAAAGTGGTCGATCAGGTGTTGGATATGGATGAAGAGTCAAAGTCGGAGTCTAAATCTGAAAGTTCGAGTTCATCAGACAAGAGTCCGAGTTCACCGGTCAAACGGGTTTACAATAAAGAATTTCTATTATCAAAAAATAATTTGAATGATGAACCAATCAAAGTGGCATATACTTTGAATGATTCGGACAAATTATATTCTGATGAAGAATTTCCAATAAGAAGTGTCAAAACTGAAATGATCAACAAGGTTTTCAAATTAACAGAAATTAATATTTCTGAAATAAAAGATGTAAATCTTAAAGAAAAACATAAAAAGTACACTTCAAGTGTTCAACAAAGATTGAACAAGAAAAATGGTTACAGTTCTGGTTCTGGTTTTTAAACGAAACCAAACCATAACAGTAATTTCAAAAAGAAAGGGTTAGGTTTTATTCTACCTGAAAATTATAAAAATGAGAAAAATTATAAACCAAAAACCAAATTTGTTTCAGGTACAAGTTCAGAGGAACAGAAGGAGAAACTGTTCAAGAAACAGTCAAATCAAGAGTTTTTTGCAGAAAAGAAAAACAATGTTTTGAAAAAATCTGCACCAAGATTTGATAGAAGAACTTGTTTCAAATGTCAAGAAGTTGGACACATCGCTTGGAATTGCCCAACGTCCAACAACTCAAAACAGGGAGTTTATTTTAACTCAAAGTTGAAAAATAATTGTGTTGATGAAAAGAAACAACCACAGAAAGTTTTCAAAAGTTCAAAGATTCGACTTTCGAAGTTGGTGAAAGTTCGAAACGTTTTTACAAAAGAAGAGTCGATTTAAACAAACAGAAATGGGTTGTTAAATCTGAGAGTAGTTCTGACAATGAATCTGACTCGTCAAATTCAGAGGAGTCATTTGTTGAGAAAAATGAAGAATTCCGTTCCAGAAATGAACGATGAAAACTTTCCGCCATTGTCAAAAGAAAACTTGAAGTTGAAAGTTGGTAAGGTTGAAATTTCAGATCAATTCTTCTCTGGTAAAGAAGAATTTGATGCTGAAAAAGCTTTTAATCGAAAAGTAAAATATATTTTTGGGAAGATGGTTGACGGGAAAGTAAAGGGCGCAATAGAATTTTATAAATAAAAAAGATGGTGGGTTGAAGATGACTCACAATCACCCAAGACTGGTCAGGCTTGGGTGACAGTGTTTTCTACTTAAAATCCTGACTTGCCGGAGCTCCCAAGTTGGTAATAGTGGAGCAGGAATCGACATCATTCTTGAAAATGTTTTTGTGAAAAGTCTACAAGTGTTAAATTGTACAAGTGATTGAAAAAGAACAATGTGATGACACCCCAACAAAACTAATTTTCCGAAAAAACCATTTGATTAAAACAAACTTAAGTGTTTTGAAATCACAATGAGAAAATAGTTTGTTGACAGGGGGAGTTCTGATTGTTTATGCTAAGTGGATGGCGAATTGAGGCAATTCACATCAGTTTGTCATTTTACTTTGTACAGTTTATTGCTGTTACTTTCAAATTTTCCCGTAAAATCGAAAATTGAAACATATTTTTGATTTTAGGGGGAGTAAAAAATTTAGAAATTTTGAAAATTTGAAAAAGTAAAAAACATGATAAAATTTGAAAGCCAAAAACATCGAAAAATAAAAAATGAGTTTTGTTGTGAAAAAGAGGAAATGATAGTACATCAGTTAGACTATCACAGTACGCTAAGGAAATGGAAAGTTATAATGTGATAAACGGTGTCACTGATGATATGCCAGTAGGTTTTCGCACGCTTAGTAGATTGTTTTCGAGATATAAACCTAAATATTATTGCTTACTTATCTCGTGGGGAACATCTCTCGGATATATGGGTAACTCCCGAAATCTTGTTTGAAGGGCTTTCTATTACTGACATACTAGGTCTTTGTGCGTGGTGATATCTGGGGTATTATACCTGGACTTCTGATTTTGCGGGAGCAATAGCCTAGTCCTCGTATAATACTTTGCATTGCTCTATTCTTAATGCCCACACTCAGCATAAAAAATGATGAAACATTGAAAAATGCTAATCATGTGCTGTTGAAAAGAAGATCCCCAAGGTGGACCCACCTAAAGTCGAACCATCATCTCTTTGATTTTGAGGAAGCAATAGCCTGAGCTCTCATGGTCTCGCATTTAACCCATTACAGATATCATTAGTGTACATTCACCTGTAAGACTGAATATATGAGTCTGGATACGGGAGTATATTCTGAGGTGGGACACGCGAATAAGTTTAAGTGCTTAAAACACTAATCTCGTATCTCGAAACAATTGAACTTTGTGTGAAAATTTAAGTGGATCAGTATACTGACAATCTAAGTTAATCGTTTAGAACTTAAAGTGTTTAAAGCTCAATGGTGCTAGTGATTGGTCTCAAAAACTGATATGATCCTCTTACACAAACTCACAAAAATAGTGTCTGTAAATATTTCTTTACTGCATTTCAATTCTATTCCTACAAGTGATTTTAGCTTAATTTTTTTGAAAATACAAAAAGATTTTCGACAACTGATGTTGGAAAGCTGATTTTCAAAATTCCGAGTGCTAAACATAATGAACAACTGGTTGGGTAATTGTTTTGAAAAGTGAAAAATGAAAAATGTTTGTATTGATTTGTTGTGTCTATAATCCTAGGAGTGGTTAATCAAGGTCATTAATTTGAACTTGATTTAATTATTGTTGATGATTGAATGTTATGTTGTCAAGTGGTAGGTAGAAATTCTAAATTTGTTAAATATTTAAAAAATTGTAGAATTTACTGTTGGGTAGAGTTTGTGCAGGCAGAAGCAGCCAGGTTACGACTCTTGAGAAGATCCCAAATTCTAGGCCTGAGCAATGATAGAGCCAGGTTTCAGTCTTAGAACGAGAGCTATGACAGATTGTGATCCCGAAACAATTTAAGGGGGAGTCTGCTAGCAAAGGGGAATCTGAAGATGCAAGAGCCAGTTTCTGATCCTGAAAGTTTGTTAAAATAGAGCCAGGATTGAGTTTATGAGAAGAACGAGAAAAAGAGGAGATTGAAGAGTAGATCAACATTCAAGGGGGAGATTAGCTATTGATAAAAGAAGAGAAAAGATTGAAGGAAGCTTACACTGTCAGATACTTTGGAAGAGAGCATGAAGACTGATCAAGATTGAAGACTTGACAAACTGAAGACTTGTACTGAAGACTCGTCGACATCCAAGGGGGAGTCTGTTGGTGCATATGTCTGTAGACTTCGTCTTGTATCGAGTCGTATGTCTAGATAGGATAGAATGGAGCTCAGTATATGAGAAAATAGGTTTTGTATGGAGAAAGCTCATTTCGCACGAAATGGCTAGTCCATTTCGTACGAAATGAACATTGTCCATTTCGCACGAAATGGATGATGTCCATTCCATGCGAAATGGCTTTCCTATAAATACCTGAGCCTTCATTTCGTTTGTAACAGTTCCAAATTCCAGAGCCGAAGTGCTGCTGACATGTCATTTGATGTGTAACCGTGTCAAATCAATATACAAGACATTTAAAGTGATTCTGTGTGTAAATCATGTTGATTCAAAGTCGATACGTTTGTTTCCGCCTCTCGTATTGATTAGAACTTTTCTGAACGACTCGTTTTGGTCGTACAAACGATCCTACACTTTGCCCACAGCTCGACACTGCAGGGTGTGCATATAGGGGGAAAAACACTTTTTGGGATAGTTTGAGCCTATTTTAATTCATGTGGGCCTTTTTTGTAACCCTGTAGACAATAGAACACGTGTAGAATGCAGTGTGGGTGAACTGAATCAACAAATAGGAAACAAACATGTTGACAAATATATGTACAATAAATTTGTATATAGAAACGCCGTAATAGCACACTCAAGTTGAAAAAAGAAATTATTTTGCACAAATATGTTAAGACCATCTCAATAATAGCACACTGAAGATGGAAAAAGAAGTTATTTCGCATAAATTTGTTAAGACCATCTCTTATACCAACGAGGTGCCTAAGCGGCATGAAGGTGCCTAGCGGGAACAACACGCCACACCATGCGGTAACACGGCTTTCTAGACCCGTCAAGGTGACGAAACCACAAGAGAAGAATGGACAAAGAAGGAACAAAGGCTTCCCAACCTAACTAAGGATGAACACTTGATGTTGCAACGACGAGAACACGAGTGAAACATGCCGCACATTCTATATGCCCCCCTACATAATAGACGAGCAGTGTGCAAGTGACCATAACACGTACAAGGCCTATGAAATGTACAATAAAATTGCATAAAAAGTGTAATAATAGGCAAATGAAAAAAAAAAAAAAAAACCATTATGCACGTAATTATTGTCCAGGTCTTCAAAATGCATCTCTAGAATGGAAACATGGTTTAAACTTATATTACACTATGCATTTTTGTACTGGAAATTATGTATTTATTCATTAAATTAAGAAGCCACACACATCCATAGTTATAAGGCGACCCTCTTCTTTTTTTTTATGATAATAGAAAACAGTTAAATAAAGGCTATTCGAAAAATAAAAACATCAATTAAAAAAATAAAACCATAAAAATAGAAAACAGTTAAAATACATAAAAATCTCCAGCACCAACAAACCTGCTTCCCCCAAAACCCCAAAGTCTTGTATTTGATTTTCCCCAAGCCTTGTATTTGATTTTCCCCATAAACACCAAAAAATCAACAAACCTCATCGGTAAACAACACCCACAAATCATACCCGCCGGACTGGCAACAATGTTACCGCACAGGTGGCTGGGGTCCTCTAACACAAAAAAGGTATGATAATATTTTCATCAAATGCATACGGGCTTTCTTTAACCATGTAGAATGTGGACACTATAACACGTGTAAAAGGGAGACGGAATACGAGAATCAACCAAAGCATCATTTGGTAATGGTATCACCGTCGATGTTGTTTTGCCAGTATCGGTTCATCAATAGTACGGACACTCAGTGTATATTACAAAACCAATAATGCTCATTTTTAATACAACTTGGTTTTCAATAAGAATTTATATTGAAACATTAATTAAAAAAGGTAAACATAATTGGCTAACTCGATTTTTTAAAAACTTTAAAGAACTCATGATAAATTGTATTAACTAGTATTTAAGCACGCGCGCGTTGCGGCGCGAAAAAATTGTATTGTTCTCTAAACATGCTAGAGAAAAAATAACAAAGATGGTAAAAAGGTTGCAACAAATTGAGCATTAATGTTGACATCAGTTTAAAAATGGCTTATGGCATCTTGTTCGATGCATTCTACAACATCACATAAACCTATAATTCTTTTGAAGCTTCTTTCACCATAGCAAACACGTTTAGATATGACACTTTTACCAATGAACTACAACCAATACATCAGTTTAACCTATTTCACATAAATTAGTTGAAATTCTTCCTCTTTAGCACTACTTCAACATGAAATTTGATTTCACTATCCAAACCATCTTTAAACAAACTTCAATAACCAAACCTGAAAATTAATCAAAATGCATGATAAGCATGACCAATGACTACAAATTTAGGCCTCTTATGTAGTTACTGTAACTAAGAAGCTAAGCTTTTTTCCAATCAAAATTACATGAACCTAATTAGAAACAGAAATTAATGAAATTACCTTTCTAGTTGAGAGAATCGGACAGAAGAATCTAGTCGCCCCTACAATAAATTTATATAACTTAGTACTTATACAATTACATATATTATATACGTATCATCTTTTGGTTTGCCTTTGTAATTTGGTTGTCATAGGAGCTTGTATTTGTAGCCTTATAAAGTAAGAAAATATGTGTAAAATAAAAGTTATATCATAAAGTCATAAACGTATGATCCACCCTCTCTGTAACTTTCCCAAGCATCCCAACATAAATCTCGGAAAACCTTACTTTCCCCACAATGTCATCACAAAACTCTCAACATCACAAAAACTCACCAACATATCAAAAATTTCGCAATCGTAAATGAAGAAAGGAACAACAACCAAGCATCTGCAGTGGGATATGGAAGAAATAATTCTAAAACCCTAACACACCATTGGTAAAAAAAATGGAATACACATACCTAAGTCGCCACATGACTCGAACCACCGGAACCCCTTGTGCGATGAATACATACCTCCAATCGTGAACCCATAACGGAACCACCTATGCCATCCATCTAACTTAAAAAAAACAACTCATTGCTGCAAAAATGGAAGCAACCCATGAGAGAAATTGAAGTAACTTGGTCAAACTCAAAGGTAATTCACATCAATAAAGATGATATGCCAATTAACAGCAAGTGCATGGTTATTAAATACCATCTTATAGACAAAACCATTGCAAGTGTACATCAGAATTATTCTGTTTCAAGGGTACACCAAACCTAATACATACCTATGACTATCTTCTATAAAAAGAGTGCTTATAGCAACCTTCAAGCCCCCTGAGTTGTGATTTTGTCAACCTATATATTTTAACACCACTATGTGAACCAATGATCTTATAGCTCTGCAATTCAAAGAATCAATACAACTATTTAGCAACTCAAATCATATGTCAACAAAATACCCATGGCTCGGTACAATAGGTTGAGAACTTGTGGTGCCCACCCACGAATAAAAAAGCCCCTTCCTTTTACTCGTGATTCAAACCTATTTTTATCCAATCATTGCCCTATTCCTTTTTTATACTTCCAACTTTCACTACTAAAAAAACGGTTTAAGAAGCCGTACATGATTAACACCAAAAGAAGAATTGAAAAATAACATTATCTTGATCAACTTCTTTGAGCATTTCAGCAAGTTGAGTATCTTGCAGACCATCTATGCTAGCTTGTTGATGGTCATCCATGGTTATGTACCCACTTCCATCTGTCAAAAGGGTTAGTTGAGTTGTTGTAAGAAAAGATAAAAAACTTGCTAATTATAATGAAAATTAAACCTACTCGTTGCAATGGAGGAGTAGCTGCAAGAGAGATTGGGGGTACCATATTACTGTGCGTACCCCACGGAAGAGTTCGCGGAATAATACTGGTAGAGATGGCGTGGTTACACACCATATCTCCGACCAGTAGCGTAGCTTCCGTGACCACCTTCCGCCAAGTTCAGATACGGGTAGAAAGTGGCGGCTGCACCTACAACAGTAATCAATCATACCATCACCAGCGGCGCCAGCATTTGCTCCATAAAATGGATGCTGTCCTTTTGAACGTCCATATACGTTTTGTAACTCTGAGTACAATAAACCGACCAAATTAAACATGTCAATTAACACAGTTTTCAATGATTTTTTTTACTTTCTAATTTCCAAGCTCGAAATTCAATAAGATACAAAACAACCCCTGAACTTCCTCTATTCAGTTTCAGTTCCAAATGACATCAGAAAGCTAATATGTATATACAACGTAATTTAAAAGATACAATCATTATTTGGAATTTGTATCATTGCACTACTCCATCAAGCCATCACAAATCAAAAGCTCTCCTCTTTTCTTTCTAACATAAACATACACAATAGCATAAAAGGTTAAAAATCGATCGATTTTCATAGATTGTTTTTTATTTAAATTACATTTATAAAAGGCTGGACAATAATCAAACTTTAAAACCCTTGAATTATTTTTAAGACAGAACCAACAAACAACACACATTTTCAAGAATAACATTTGTAAGAACGAAAGGAGGAAATAAGCTTATAACTTGTTAAAACACTCACCCATAACTAACCCTGAAGATTAACGGTGGAACCTAGCCGACTTCGTCAATTCATGTCACTGAGGTTGTGGTTGTTCAAGATCACCTTCAAGTCTCTAATTCTATCTCTAGATTGTCCGATGAGGGTCATGGGCACACTCGCCGGAACCCTAGAACCCGCAATCGTCACTGGCGCCTTCACAGACGACCGATAACATTATCTCCGGCAAACTATGACTGTGGAATGCGCATCCACCACTGACTTCTAGACTCGTTACCCACGCCAAAACCACCGCAGCATCACTGCCAACCTCGTCTACCACCTCCTTCTACCATCGATTCACGCGTCTTAAGCACCACAACCCACCACCGGTCTGACCGAAGGCCAAGAGGGTGGCCGATGAGAGACGATGGCCGGCTCGTCCATCTCCGCTGCTCCTCTCTCTCCGTCTCTGCCGTGGTATAGATGCGCTCTGTCTCAATCCATCTCTCTAATCTGGATTTATTTAAAGGGTTAAAATGTAAAGTACCCATAATACCCTCGATAACTGTTCATTGAGTTTTTCTATTATCATATAGTAATTTTGTAGTTAAAAAGTAGTCATCAAATTGCATTTTGTAGCCATGAGGAAAACACTCCAACCATCACACATTTCTATAGGTTTGTACTTTGTCAACATGTTATATTGAATATTGTTTTGGTTTTTATGTTAAGTTTTGTTGAGTATGAAGTCACTTGATCAAGTGGACATTAGAAAAGTTTTTCTGATTACAGGATAAGAGGATAAGGGGCAGGGGCCATTATTCACGGATCTTGTTTTTTCTACTTCTTTCTCTTTCTTCAATCTCTATATAAGAGATTCATATGTATTGTAATTCCTTGTTCCTCTCCAGAAATATAAACTTCTAGTTACCCGTAGACGTAGGTCAGTTCAGACCGAAGCACGCAAATCTTTGTGTTCTTGATTGTGGCAGATTGTGAGAGCAGAGAGTGTGTGGTCCGAGTTCGTGTGTGAGAGTGTTCGATCCAAACAACTGGTATCAGAGCTCAGGTTCGTGTTGTTGAACCGAACAGAACAAACAGAAACCAAACAAAAACGAAGGTGCAGAAATTTGAACTAGGGTTCGATTTGCATCAGTTTCTACCGGATTGTTCACTTCAGCCATTTTCTGTTCGAAGCCGTTGCCGCCCACACCGCCGGGTTCCGATCAGAACCGCGGCCACCACCATCAAAACCGCCTCCAATGCTATCAGAACCGTCGCCACCGCCGTCAGAACCGTCGCTGTTTCTCCGACCAACCGGCAGCGTAGCCGTTGAACCCAGCCATCGATTGAAGCTTGTTAAGGTTGCCATCTCCTTGTTACTTGATCGATTGAGCAGAGGTTATTTCTTTTCCCTTTCGTTTGGAATTGGCAGAAGGAAACAAAAGGTTGTGCCTTTGTTTTCTTTGATGTATTGAAAAAGGGAAAAAAAGTATATATTAGAAAAAAGATCATAGTTGGTGGAAAAGTTAAAGCAATAGAAGGACACATGAAAGAAAAGGAAAAGGAAAAAAGGTTGTCATCCTTTTGACTTTTGTGACCTTTATCTTTTGGGTTTAAAGACAATATATATATATATATATATATATATATATATATATATATATATATATATATATATATATATATATATATATATATATATATATATGGGTAAGGATAGTGTAAAAAGGGCCTAAAGTGTGAGAAGTGTGAGAAGTGTGAGGAGTGTATTATAACACTATATATAATACTATATAACACCATATAAACACCGTATAACAATATGTAACACCATATAATACCATATAACACTATGTAACACTATATATCATTATATAACAAATATAACACTATACATCTATCATAGACATGCTATCAGACAACCTATAGTGTTATATTTGTTATATAATGATATATAGTGTTACATAGTGTTATATGGTATTATATGGTGTTACATATTGTTATACGGTGTTTATATGGTGCTATATAGTATTATATATAGTGTTACATATCGTAGACCAGACGTGGTTCGGTTGTTTCAGTGTTGATTTTTCGGCTTATATTTCGATTTAAGTTTTGTTTAGTCGCGTTTGTTAACATGGCAGAATACGGGAAAGTTTAAATCGATAAGTTTAACGGTACAGATTTTTGCTGGTGGAAGATGCACATTGAGGCAGTATTGGTTCAAAAAGATCTTGATATTGTGTTATCAGGAGTTAGACCAGAAAAGGTGGAACCAGCAGATTGGGAATCAAAAGACAGGAAAGCCAGGGCAGTTATTACATTGGCGTTATCAAAGACTGTGGCATTCGACATCATGAAGGAAACCACAACTAGTGGCATGATGTTAGCCCTATCTAACATGTATGAGAAGCCTTCGGCAGCTAATAAGGTCTTTCTGATTCGAGAGCTGGTGAATACTAGGAAGAGGGAAGGTCGTTCAGTCACAGAGCACATCAACAAGTTGAATTCGATTTTGGCCAGACTTGCGTCAGTGGACATCTGTCACACCCCGACCACGTTAAAACAACAAAACCGTGGCGGAAACGTCGGGGAGTGTTGTAATAGAATCACCGTTTCAACAACCATGGTAATTAAAAGTTTCGTTTTATTGATTCATTAGTAAATTACGTTGTCTTAAACCAAACAAACAAATTAAACATCATCTACTCTCGCTTTTATGTCACTAAGGCCACGTCCAAATCCTAAGTGAACATGCTCCCTAGCATTCATCACGCAACATCACCTGAAACATATGTAAAAAACAAAGTCAGCAAAGAAATGCTGGCGAGCACATAGGTTTTTTTTAAGAGTATCAGAATCATGGCTCGTTTATATATATATATATATAGGACAAAGATCCGTTAGGAACCACCCTTTATTGCGAGAACCGCGAGAACCAGTGTGAACACAAACAGTAATTCCTAAAAAAATCTAAAAAACGCCCAAAATTTTTTTTTTTTTTTTTCTATTTTTTTTGAAAAAATCGCAATATTTTGTTAATAAAAAAAATTTTCAAAAAAAAAAAAATCGAGTAACAGTTATCCATGCACATGTGCATATGTATGGTTTCTTTGTCAAATTCCGTAATTCATTACAAATAATAGTCAATTGCACTTTCATTTACACTACCACGTGTAATACACTACTTTTTACGTTAACAATGTTAGAAATGCACATGTGCATCTATATGTATCAACAGGAAATAAGGTGTTTTGGTACACTACTTTTCCATCCATAATACACAAGCATGCACATGTGCATTTTTGTCATTTCTTTGACAAATTCCGTAATTCATTACATATATTAGACAATTGCACTTTCATTTACACTACCATATGTAATACACTACTTTTTACATTGCCAATATTAGAAATGCACATGTGCATTTATATGTATCAACATGAAATAAGGTGTTTTGATACACCACTTTGAATACACTTTCCCTTTCATCTATCATACCATCCATAATACACTACCATTACCACCTACCATCCATAATACAATACCATTACCTCCTACCATCCATAATACAATACCATTAACTCCTACCATCCATAATACAATACCATTAACAATATTTTCACTTTATTACATGTATGTAAACACCATTTATACCATCCAATCAACATATTACATAAAAAATTGACAAATATAACCAAACCATCAACCACTAGATATAACTAACCAAAAAACATGTATATGGGCCTACTTCTCCATTCAAAATCACAAACTTTTTGTACCAAAATACGTTATATCATGGTTATACCTAATTATGCACATGTGCATTTTGAATATTGGTAATGTAAAAAGTAGTGTATTACTAATGGTATTGTAAATTAAAGTGCAATTGTCTATTCCTGATAACGTATTACCGAATTTGTTGAAGTAATGATACATATGCACATGTGCATGGATAACTGTTACTCGAAAAAAAGTTTTTTTTTTTTTTTTTTTTTTTTTATGGTAACGAAATATAGCGATTTTTTATTAAAAAATATTTAAAAAAAAAAAAAAAAATTTGAGTGTTTTTTTTATTTTTTTTAGATTTTATTTTGTGTTCACATTGGTTCTCGCGGTTCTCGCAATAAGGGTGGTTCTCGCATGAACCTTACCCTATATATATATATATATTGCAATACCTCGAAAACCTTGTTTTGAAAAGTATATAATATTGCAACATGATTAACCAACTCAAATCAAGAGGGTTATAATTTATAAAATTTTGTAGCCATGATTCTTAACCCCAAAACATTTGTTTTAGTAAACCAACTCGTAAAACATCTCGTTAAAACTCGTTAATAAAACTCGTATGGTTTATATCATTTCGAAAACCTCGTTGTGTGACATCGTTTCAAATCGTTTTCCCAAGTGAACTAAATAATGACACGCAATGTAATATGATAGAAGCACTTATATATAAGATGTACCAGCGGCGTATCTACCATGATTCTATCATACTACACCCGTCCCATTATCTAATCACTACCCAAAACCAATCGTTCGTTCAAATCGTTTATTTTGTTTAGGTCGTTCCAAATCGTTTAATTCGTCCCAAAATCTTTTTCGTTTTAATTGTGAAACTACTTTTGGTCGTCTCGCTAATAACATTCAAACCTTCGTGACTCGGCTACCTCGTTTCTCGTATTAAGAAACCACCAAAGGGTAAGTTAACAATCATCAGATTCGGTCGTTACCTACTTAACCCCCACACATAACCATGGGTGTAGTCT
>JARYGA010005544.1:0-41262 GCA_030545235.1 Helianthus tuberosus
GGTAAGGTACAGTACCGGTATTTGAAGGCAAAATTCGGTGAAACACCGATACCGTACCAAACGGCCAGTTACCGAAAAAGCGAAAAAGTGGGTACTGATTTGGTACCGAAAATAATTTGGTACAGGAAATTCTGTACCGGTATCCGATACCAAATGCTAATCCCTACCGGTCACCAATTTTAGATCTCAAAGCTTACATATGGATCTTTTCTTTATTTTATAATTGTTAATTAATTCTATTTATCACATGATGTGCAGGTGTTGACATTCAAAGTGTGAAAGGGAGTGTTAAATTTAAAGTTTAAGCTATCCGAAACTACTAATCGGTTGCTAACCAATTTTAGATCTCAAAGCTTACATATGGATCTTTTCTTTATTTTATAATTGTTAATTAATTCTATTTATCACATGATGTGCAGGTGTTGACATTCAAAGTGTGAAAGGGAGTGTTAAATTTAAAGTTTAAGCTATCCGAAACTACTAATCGGTTGCTAGAATTTAAAGTTGCTGCTCAGGTTTAAACATTTTTATAGCTACCAGTAATATGTTGTGTTTGAAAGCTAGAATTATCATTAGTCTGAGCCAGTGGTCTATATTAGTATTAATATATTACATTACATGATGGTATAATTTTAAATAGTTTCTCTCCTCAATGTAACCTCTAATGTATAATGAAGCTATCAAAATGTGTCTCTTTATTTTAGATCTCTAAAGTCTATCATACAACCACTAACATGTTGTGCTATAACCGAATATGCAATAGAGGGAGTCAGTGGTGGACAACTTAAGGATCCATCGAATAGAACCCAATCAACATCGGGAAGGTCATTGCTATCTACTAAAAAACAATAAAAACGAATGCATTAAATAGTATTTTCTTGGTTTTTTCCAAGAGAAAAGCTTGAACACCGAAAAAATTATTGTTTGTTCAACATAGCCGAATCTTGAATGATTTAGAGTATCTAATCTTGGGTCATGTTTTATTTAATTTTAGGTTTTGTTAATTAAAGAGGAGTTGCAACTACTCCATTGGATGTGTCGGGTCGTGCTGCACCAACCAAATCGAGCTCATGTTACTTTCTATAAATTGTAAATGAAACGTTGTGAAATATAATATTTGTTTATTATAAAGAAGACTTCATACTTAATGATACAATTCATCTTGTGAGTATATCATGTAACATGTCACTTTATTTGCATTTATTTTATTTATACACTTATTAATAGTTGTCCTCACAAATTAAAAAAAATAACACGTTATACTTTGAATTCGTTTAAAGATTGATGGATTTGAATTCGTCGCCGATGAAGATTGAATAATTTTCTTTTTGTTTCTTCCAATGTATGCGTTTTTACAGAATATTAAATTTGAAAGTAAATAATTTGTTTTTTGTTGAAGTCGCGTTTAACGTGGGCATTAACCTAGTTTAAAAATAAAGGGAAAGGTATGTTAGTTAATTTTATCTAATCTTCTTCCTTCTTCTCTCCATGTAACTTCAAAACCCACCATTTTCAAAACACACCATCTTCAACCTTTTCTTCATTTTCTATCTCAATAATCACTACATTATAGTGCGATTTTCATCACCAATCAACGTGTTCTTCAACTTTTTTTTTTAAGAAACCCAGTTTAATTTCATACAATATCTCATTTTTTCCTGTGATTTTGAAGCGAATCACTCGATTCGTTCGATTCGATCGCTGATAAGTGTTTCTAGCATTCAAATTTCGTCAATCGTTGAAGAAATCTGAAGAAATCAACTTCGATCAATGTAAGAAAATTTTGAATTGCATTTTTACAATCTGGGTTTTTGAATTGAGTCATTGCGTTTTACAAATGAATGAAAAAACATTTTTTTTGTATTTTCAGTCCATTGCGTTTTAGAAACAACCCATTTGATTGTGTTTTTAGTCCATTGCGTTTTAGGTAAAACACGTTTTATGTGTTTTTAGTCCATTTCGTTTTAGGTAAAACACATTTTTATGTGTTTTTAATCGATTGCGTTTTTTAATAAACACCTTTATTTGTGTTTTTAGTACATTGTGTTTTAGAAAAAAACACATTTATATGTATTTCTAGTCAATTGCGTTTTAGAATAAACAATTCTTTTGCATTTTTATTATATTACATTTTAGAAAAAACCACATTTCTTTGGGTTTTAGTCCATTACGTCTAAAAAAGACTTTTTTGTTTTTAGTCCATTGCGTTTTAGAAAAAAATACAATTATTTGTGTTTTTAGTCAATTCCGTTTTAGAAAAAAAAGCATTTTAATGTGTTTTATGGCCATTACATTTTAGAAAAAAAGTGTTTTCTGGCCATTGCGTTTTAGAAAAAGACATTTCTTTGTGTTTTTGGCCACTGCGTTTTAGAAATAAGGTGTTTTCTGGTCATTGCGTTTTAGAAAAAAGACATTTCTTTGTGTTTTCTGGCCATTGCGTTTTAGAAATAAGACACTTCTTAGTGTTTTTAGGCTATTGCGTTTTACAAAAAAAGTGACATTTCTTTGTGTTTTTCAGCCATTGCGTTTTAGAAATAACACATTTCTTTTGTGTTTTTTGTCTATTACATTTTAGAAACAAGGCATTTCTTTGTGTTTTTTGTCAATTGCGTTTTAGAAAAAAGTAATTTTTTATGCTTTTTGTCCATTGCATTTGGGTTTTCGAGTTTTTTTTTCAAAAATATAACAATAGTATACTAGTTTTAAAGATAAAAAAGCGCTCCTTTTTTGGTGCAATTTTTATAAAAAAAAATAATGTTGTATGAAAGAGTTATTAACGTTTAAAAAACGGGGGGAATCGGAGGAGAGAGAAACTATTTCTTTAGATTGACTAGAATACATCCAGTGTCACAAAACTCATTCTATTAGTCTTTCTCTAAGACCCTCGGGCTTTGACTCATTGATAGCCGGAAGCTGTTGTCCTATGCAAGCAAGCGAGAAGGCAGCGTAAAAAGCAGTATCGACGAATCTACAGTGTTCTAAAAGCTCTATATCCAATAGCCGCTTATGGCTTCTCTCTTCCTTCATCGATGTGCTTAAATTAGACTCACGCGCCTCCTTCTTTTTTATCAATTATACCCATTTAATCCAAGCCCTCAATTAATCAATTGATGGTCAAGATTACTTCCTAGCCTTCCTAGACAAAATAAACTTCCTAGTATATATTGACCCTGTAAGTTGGTTAAATCTCTATATGGTTTGAAACAGGCCCGTAGGAAATGGAATGAAAAACTTGTTGAAGTTTTATTTAATATTGGTTTTAAACAAAGTTTGTGTGATTATTGTTTGTTTGTTTTAAATAAATCTGATGTGTTTATTGTGCAACTTGTTTGTGTTGATCAAATTGTTATAACTGGTAACAATGAAGAAGAAATATGTAGAGTTGAACATACTTTAAGTGAAAGTTTTAAAATCAAAGATTTGGGTATCTTAAAATACATTCTTGGAATAGAAGTGTTATTGATAACCAAAGTATTTGTTTGAATTAAAGAAAATATTGTTTAGAGTTGTTGAATGAGTTTGGGTATTTGGGGTGTAAACTTGTTTCTACACCTATTGAGTTAAGTCATAGTGAACACAAAAGATGTTAAAAATCAGGGCGAATTAAAAGATATTACTGGATATCAGAAACTTGTTGGTAAATTAATTTACTGTAAGATTAAATATTTATTTATTTATATTTAATCTTGTAGCCATCATTATCATTTATATAATATAGATCAAAATATATTAATAACCTATTAATAATTAGTTGGTAATTGTTGATGGACCATATTACCCTTATTAACTAATTGGGTTTCCTCTTGGGTGTATAAATAAGGGGCTTATTAGAGAGTTATAGGGTTAGACACTTTACACAATCAACCAACCCTCATAACATCAATCTCGAACTCTCTCCCCATAACCGAATTCTACCCTAATTTCGGTTTCATCACCATCATCACTTTACACCCTAAGGAGGAACCAGATCAAACTGACAACTATGTCGAACTCCGTTGCTGCGTCTCTGACTGGATTCTCTACTGATGCAATCAAAGGTATGTTATTTCATGTTTTCCATTATGTTTAAAACAGAACTGATCAACATGTGGTATCAGAGCATATGTTGATAAATCAGTTCTGTTTTTCGTATCCATTATTATCGGATCAAAAATCTGGAAAACGGAAGTTTCAAAGCATTAAAATCAAAAAACTGTTTTCGGGTTTCATTATGGCCGAAATCCCTGTTTTCGGAAATTATTACTTGATATATTGACCCGAAATCATAAAAGGATTAAGCTTATTGTCACGAAATCCATTACAAAACCATTAAAATCAGGTTTCGGATTTCCAGATTATGTTCTTATTATTTTAGGGTTCATCATTTATGTTCTAAGAAACTCGAAAAATTCATAAGATTTGGAATATAATTTTGGATTAGTAAGTGTTTTACTGTTTTGATCTAAATTTTTATCTATTAAATTTTCGAAAACTGTTAAAGAGATAATCAGTTATTATTTTCGAAATCCTTGATAAGTTTAGATCATGATTAAAACAGGAAATACTATCCCAAATCCCTTAAATTTCGAGTTTCAGTTTTATCACAATCAGCAGCTGTTAACAGAGATCACAACTCGAGACTAAGGTTGCGACTCGCAACCACGATCATCACAACTCGAGACTAAGGTTGCGACTCGCAACCACAATCATCACAACTCGAGACTAAGATTGCGACTCGCAACCACAATCATCACAACTCGAGACTAAGATTGCGACTCGCAACCACAATCATCACAACTCGAGACTAAGATTGCGACTCGCAACCACGATCATCACAACTCGAGACTAAGATTGCGACTCGCAACCACGATCATCATAACTCGAGACTAAGATTGCGACTCGCAACCGCACTCATCACAACTCGAGACTGAGATTGCGACTCGCAACCATAATCATCACAACTCGAGACTGAGATTGCGACTCGAAACTAAGATTGCGACTCGAGACCTCATTTTTTATGCTGTTTAATGTGACCTAACAGGTGGTTTGCTATTAAATACTTGGTTTTGTTTATACTTAATTAATTAATAAGGATCAAATAATGTTTTACAAAACCAAACTAGCTTAACTTGAATGAGCTTCTGATGTATTAATTCTGGCCAAAGCTGATTTAATACATCTATTTATTGTTCAAGTATTATAAAAGCTATGTTAAGTATGCATTACAAACGTGAAATGTCTTAATTCTGGCCAAAGCTGATTTAATTCATTTATGTTTAGCATGCTTGACAAGTGCATAACTAAAGTGATTGTCTCATTTCTGGCCAAAGCTGATTTGTCACGATTACTTTGCACACATACTTAAATGATTACACTTCTGGCCAAAGCTGATTTGTCTTTGTTTAAGTAGAATTTTACTAAGTCTATTATTTTGATGTTAGTAATAGACATATCACAATTTCTTCATATACTGATCCTTATATTAATGATCCTTAATTAATTTATGATCATTTTGTCTGTCTTAATTTTTAGTACCCATAATTTTTACTCACTATAATTTACTTCTACATATATCTCATCCACTTTAATTCCTAAACCTAACATGTTTGCTTTATTTAAAGTTTCTTTTAGAATTAGCTCTTAAATTAAATCCTTGATTATTTCTTAAGACACGATAATCCTATTGCTCTCTTCTGATAAAGATTATAAAGAAGAAAATTAGAGCATAATGATTAGGACAAATCGAACATGATGTCTCTTATGATAATCAAGAACTCTCTAACATAACGCTATCACTAAAGTTATTTCAGATTAAGTTTTTCCTAAAGCTAATCTCTTATATATGGGATAATCACTAGAACTCCTAAGATGCATGCCTTCTTTTAAAATTCTAAGCTATAAAGTTAAGTGGTATATGTGAATACATTATAATGTACAAAACCATGACCCATAAAGTTAAGGGCTTACGCATGGAAATAAGTACATTTTCCAGTACATTACATATTAAGATTTTAACTTGTACATTTTGATGCCTTATAAATCAACTATAACACTCAAAATACCAAAGTATAACGAGTGTGTTGATAAGCAACATATGTACAAAGAAATAAATGTTTGAAGCTGGAAAATAAGTTGTTACTCACCTTACAACCACTTAAACCTTAAAAGAGGATTGTTCTCAGGTCCATAGACAAATTACAACGGTTAATTCCACCTCTAAGGTTCTTCAAGGGAAAATCTCACTGCATCATTATGTCATTAGACTAGACATAAGCAACGAGACTATCCATTATTCTAAAGAACAGTTGGATGAATTAATTAGATAGTCACTTATTAAAGATATTTAAGTCTACTAATTATAATATTCCAACTAACACATGATTAGTTGACTCTAGTTTTAAACGTTTCCTTACCAGAAGTTAACAAATAACTAACATGAGAGTTAGTGACAAAATTAAATGTTAAGGCTATAAGAACAATAATAAGCAGTCTTCTAACAACGTTTTCGATACCGTACATATATTCTGAGTATTAATCAGAATATAGTATCATAATTAAGCAATGTTATGAAGGTTGTGAGGTTTGCATAGTCAACATAAAGTCACAATTATCTTAAACTCTCATTTTTATTTGTTCTAAATATCTGGATTGAAACATTATTAAGATAAAAACTAGATGATACCTTACACTTTCACAATTTTTGTCATCATGCAAATGAAAAATTTGACAAAAGGAAAATGAGAGTTACAAATTTCATCAATTATAACCAAAAATCATGAGAAATCATGACATGGTTAATGAGGATGATTTCTTATCTAATCTCATTCTAAGTGATTTTAAATCATGACGTTATAGCCCTAAATATTACTTGGCTTAAGGAATAAGTATGGGTCCATCATAAGTCATTCATTGACATTCGTGGAACTTATTCCAAAATGGAATATTCAGACATAATTTCTTTATTTAAAGACTATCTACTTGTAACTAAATTTTGTCATATATGGCCCACGGTCTTATAAGAAGTCTATTCATGTATGTACTTAATAAGATTTCTATTAAATATGTCCCTAAGTTTCTTATGATATTTGGACATTAAAGAAATCAAGTAAAGTCTAACATATATATATGATAGGTTCCCACGTCACATAACTAATTGAAACTTCTCTAGTAGCATTCTAGAGATATTAAAAGATCAGTGGGAGCATTAAGTGTCTTAATAATAACTTGCAATAGTTGCAAGAGGTGGGGAGTGAAAGCTTTATACTTCAATTTACACCTCTTGTACAAGACACTGCTCCATCTTGACACTATTCTATCATAACTTGTCTCCTTAAAATCTAAAGCTACTTTTACAAAAGTTTCATTATTGCTTAATTGTGGGCACACTTAGATTTCTTATCTAAACTAACATAATCCTCAACAAGAGAAACTACAATGACTAATGTCACTAATATGTTTTCTCTATTATATGTTTTCTCTATTAGAATTTGTTTGGTCGTTAAATATTGACCCTAAGCATGCTGAGTTCATAAAGTTTTCTAAGGTTAGTGGGAGCAGTCAAAGTCCTTATCATGACTTGCAAGGAATACAAGAGGCGGGGGGAAGAGTGTCATTAAATTTCACTCAAAATTTAACTCCGATTACACCTCTTGTACACCATACTGCACCAACTCTTACAAACTTAGAATCCTGAAAATGATAGCAACATAATCAAGAGCTAATCCATAAAACTGAAACTTCTAACTAACCCAATAATCAACTCAGGAGGTCATCTAGGTTTAAAAGCCTACTAACTTTGATGATTACACAACCTCCCTAACTGAAGTTGAAATGGATTTTGGAAAAGTTTACTGATCCTATCTCTTCTAATTAAGCCATTAGTGTCAATCAATCTTCTGAATGGAATAAAACAGTTTTCTAGTAAAACTGATTTTATGTGTTCGCATAACGTTTGGGATTTGATTGAATAACCTAAGAGTGTTCATAACTAAACCAAATCCTGATATAAACGTTAAGACACAAAGAAGCATGATTGATTGTCAAAGGTTGTACTCAGGAAGAGATAAATTATTAAAGAATCTTTATTACATATCTAACAAAAGATTTCTTTTAGGATCATCACTGTTCTAGTAGCTTATAATAGTTTAAAGCTACATTAGATGAACATTAAAACAATTTTCCCTAATAACTGGCTGATATATTTACATGTTCATAAAACAACCTGAAAGTTCTAAACTTAAGGTTAAAGAACAGTTTGTCTATAAGCCAATAAAATCCATGTATGGTTTAATGCAAACATCATAATGTGATGAAATCTTAACGAAATTATTTTCATCAACAATCAAGTGGATTAATGTACCTACCTCAAGATGAGTGGGAGCAACTAAGATAAACTTGTCTATGTAGATGATATTCTTTTGACAAGTATATGTTACATAAGTCAAAGTATTGTTAACACAAACTTTGATATAATAGATCTCAGAGATATCTCTTACATAATAGATATCATAACATGTTGAGATAGACCAAATGGGACATTACTTCCGTTCCATAAGTTTAACCTTAAATTGGTCCTTACATATGTAACAAACATTACTGCTCTCCTTTAGAGGATAATAGTATAAATGAGATTATTTACTTATGCTTCATTAATTAGAAGCCTTATGTAAGTTCAAGTCTATACTCGTTTAGATATTACTCACATTGCAACACACTAGATATGTCTAGATTAATGTGAAGCATCTAATAGAGTATTACAATATCTTTAAAAGAAACGAGAGGCTATGATTTGAAGAAGAAGTGAGAATTAAAACCGGTTTATTACTCTAACTTTGAGATATTCAAAGATGACAAAATGTAATTTCGGGTATATATTTATGTCAGCAGACAAAACCTATTTCATGGAGGAGTCATAATAAACTGATAATAACAACCTAAGTTATAACGACATAATATATTGTTGATCACAAAGCAATAGTTACTAAAAGTTGTTGGAAATTTATCAGTGGACTCATAAGTTTATTAACTCCATATAATTAATATATTGAAGACTTGTTGTGATAAAGTCAGCTACCATGTCTCCTTGAACAGTAACAGTTCGAGAGGTGCTGCATTAAATTTCGATACACAATTAATTATTCGTTTATGAACGAATTGAGGAAACTAAATCTTTGTATCGAATGCATTCGTGATATGCTTAAGGATCCTATAATTGAAGGTCTATTACCCATAAGTCTTATTAAGAGTGCACATAAAAGAGACGGGTTTTAATTGATGACCATGTACAACTGCATATCGTACTATGAATGACTAACTATTAATTAATTTTCCTCATCAGTTTGATTTTGTATGTCTCTTACATATGTTCTGCCGGTGTAATGACATATAGACAACTATAAATACAAATCAAACGTTAAAGGGCTTACATATTTTGATCATAACTGTTAGGTTTTAAATTAAGGCTATAGTATGACTAATGGGGGTCCTGAGTCGCATAATGATTCAACGGCTGTATTTCTCTGCTATAGTACTTGTTTAAGGCTAAAATGAGTATTAACTTCTGATCAGACTAATCTAATACTCATGATAAATGATTATTCGGCTAAGTGGGAGAATGTAAGATTAAATATTTATTTATTTATATTTAATCTTGTAGCCATCATTATCATTTATATAATATAGATCAAAATATATTAATAACCTATTAATAATTAGTTGGTAATTGTTGATGGACCATATTACCCTTATTAACTAATTGGGTTTCCTCTTGGGTGTATAAATAAGGGGCTTATTAGAGAGTTATAGGGTTAGACACTTTACACAATCAACCAACCCTCATAACATCAATCTCGAACTCTCTCCCCATAACCGAATTCTACCCTAATTTCGGTTTCATCACCATCATCACTTTACACCCTAAGGAGGAACCAGATCAAACTGACAACTATGTCGAACTCCGTTGCTGCGTCTCTGACTGGATTCTCTACTGATGCAATCAAAGGTATGTTATTTCATGTTTTCCATTATGTTTAAAACAGAACTGATCAACATTTACTTGTCTCTGACAAGGCCTGACATCAGTTATGTTGTGCAGTACCTTAGTCAGTTTATGCACAAACCTTTGGAATTACATTTAAAAGTTGCATTGAGGTTACTTAGGTATTTGAAGTTATCTCCTGGGAAAGGATTGTGTTTTAAAAAAGGTGAACATTTTGATTTAATCAGTTATGCTGATTCTGATTGGGCTAAAAATATAAATAATAGGAAGTCAATAACTGGCTTGTGTATTTTTCTGGGAAGCTCTTTAATTTCCTGGAAAAGTAAGAAGCAAAGTGTTGTGTCCAGGTCATCAGCTGAGGCTAAGTATAGAGCTATTTGTTCCACTGTTTGTGAAATGTTATGGATTAAAAATGTGTTAAGTGAGTTAAATCTGGAATGTGCATTACCTTTGAGATTATGTTCGGATAGTAAATCTGCTATATCAATTTCGTTGAATCCTGTGTTTCATAAAAGGACAAAACACTTTGAGATAGATTTGCACTTTCTAAGGGAGAAAATCGCTGATGGTTAGTTTTGCCTGAAATGGTTGATACTGAGCAACAGCTTGCAGATGTGTTTACAAAGGGCTTAAATTATGTTCAACATGAGATCTTTTGTAAAGAACTGGGGGTTGATTGACTTGTATAACAAATAAATGAAGGGGGAGTGTTAAAACTATAACTAGTGTTGTAGTTGTGTTACCATTTATTTGTTATATAAATGACTTATTTAACGTGTTATATGAGTTGGTGAAACAGGTATGTAACTTGAGGGACTGCGTGTGGAATGTTACTTGAAGTTTAAAGTTCCAGCAGTCAAAGTGGTGTTGTCATATGGACTAGATGTGTAAGAGTTCAGGGGGCGCGATCATCTCTGGACATTGTTGAGGGTTCAAAGTGTAAGTTTTGTGATGCTGGTATAAAAGGGTGAAGTTTCTGGATGCGCATCATTCTCTCTCATTTGTTTGTCTTGTTCAGTCTGTTCATTCCGTTTTAGGGTTTGTTATTGTTTTCCTTGTTCTTGTGAATCTCTCAGTTGTATTGTGAGAGATTAGTGTCTGTATTTCTATAGATAATCATCCATTGATGATTATCGTTTGATCGGTGAATCTTGTATCTTTGAGATTTACTTTTTCTGTAAGATCTAGGGTTATTTGGGGGGATTTTTCTGGTTTGGATTAAATAAGAGTTTTCTCCACGTTTTGTCGCTATTTCTGTTGTTATACTTTGATTCGTAGCTGTTTACATATCTAATCATGAAGAATCAAAGGGCTTGTAGTTATTGGTATCAAGATGTGTACTTAATGGTCTTCTTCCCCAAGTGATTGAGCCTTTGGGTCCTATGGTGGACAAAGATATACGAGTCGGATTGGAGGCTAAGTAAGTTAGTCGTTATAATCATCAAAACAATATTATTTGTAACGAGAAGATCAGTCAATTATCTACTACATATGGAAATCAAATTCAAAATTTTAAATTATAATTCCTACATTCTAGGAGTTTAAAAACTCAAATAAATATTAAAACTCAAATTTTCGACAAGCATTAAACTCTATCAAGTTTTTCAAGTAAAAAAAGAGCTTTTTTGTTGTTCAATAACATCATCAACACACATATTATATTTTATGCATATATTCTGTTTACTTTTTTTTTTTTTTTTTTTTTTTTTACAAAATAACCAATTTTTACAATACTCAAATTTCTCAGGACTCGTTGCCTTAGATAGTTGTACTAACGATCAGGGCCGTCTCCGAAAATGTTAAAACAAACTTGGGCCCTGGGCGAGATAAAATAATAGGGCCCTAACATTGAAAGTTTCAATTCAATACAATATTAGCTTTTTACACGTGCGTTGACTATCGCGAAGTAAACATAGGGTCTGTCTCAGCCGTGACTATGGATTCTGATTTCCTAGCGACTATGTTCCCTTTTTTTCCTGCAGTCTTTCCAGCTATGGATCCTACAACGGCGACGCCATACCCGACGAATAAATTATAGACCACTGTTAACGCGACTCGTTTCCGAACTAAATTCACGTTGAAACGTAAAGTAATCCAAATTCATACCATTGAATGAAAATATATTAAATTTGACCCAATTTGTTTCCAAATAAAATTTACGTCGAAATGTAGACCAACTCAAAACGTACACAATGTGCAGTGGCGACGTGATAAAGCATAGATTACAATTGACCCAACTCGTTTCCAACCTAAATTTACGTCGAAACGTATAGCAATTCAAATTTATACCGTCGAATAAAAACGTATATATTTAACCCAATTTGCTTCCAAACAAAATTTATGTTAAAACGTACATAAGCATAAATAATCCCTCACATTTAGTTAAATAATAGAAGGAAAAAGGATCAACAAAAATAAACCCATAAAATTACATGATTTTGTTATATTAAAATTTGAATTAGTTAAGTTCTAACATGAAGAGTCCTTCAAATAAAATACTAATGAAATTATTAATAAAAGAATACATCATTTTAATATCGGTGAATTTCATTTAAATGGAGATAAATTAGAAGAAAACTACATTTTGACATATCCTGTGAACTTCAATTCCCAATCAGAAAAACAAAGAAAAAAGTAAGCCAGAAAACAGATTCGATCCGGGGTCCTTTGCTTCAAAACGGAGTCTACCTACCACTAGAACAAAATGATTTGTGTTCCTGTTTTGTACCATGTAGTATATATAGCTTATATAAAAAATATATAAATTCTAAAAAAATTCGGGCCCTTTTACGATTTTGGCCCTGAGCCGACGCCCACCCGGCACTTGCTCATGGCCGGCCCTGCTAACAATACACCATTTGAGTCTTGTGTTCTTTTAGGTTGTAGCCCAAATTGTCTATTGCTCAAACTATTTAGTTATTAACTTAGGAGTTAAATGCTTGGTTGGTCCCTGTGGTTTTCAAAAATTTCAGACTTGGTCCTAGTGGTTTACTAATTACACGCTTGGTCCCAAAAGTTGTCAAAAATGCACTCGGTTGGTCCCCAGCCCTAACATCAGTTAAATTTCTTAGTTAACTATGTGTGAAATGACTATATTACCCTTGAACAATTAAAAGAAATAAAAAATATATAAAATTTGAACTTCAAACAATGAACAGGTACATGTTTATATCCAGATTTTAACAAAATTCAAACAATGAACATCTTCAAACAATGAACATCTGCAATTAAAAATATGAACATCTACTTATCTTCTTCAACCTGCAACCTGCAACTACCTCCACCACCTTCACAACCAGCAACTACCTCCACCACCACCATTTCGTAATGTTAATGTCGGTTTCTAATTATTTTTCCCCATGGTGACCTTGAGCTGCAGAGTAATGAATGGGTGAATTCCTAACACCAAAAGTGGAATATCTAGCAAGTCTAGGGTTATATTCCAACAAAGCTTTAGCCTCTTGAACATCACCATCTCTTGCAGCAGATACAAGTCTTTCACCAGATGCAGAGCACCCAAAAGAATTGCCCATAAGGCTAAAGAATCTCATGATGTATTCCCAACAAAAACCAACACAAAACCCACAAACAACCGATAAAAAAAACACTCAATTTCTTCTACATTGCTTAAATCCCGAACAAAATTGAACATAAAAACGCCATGATCACACCCTAATTCCCCCAAAATTGAATAAAGATTGCTTGAAACTGGAAAGGGTTTATTGAAACCCTACTCACAAACTCAACAATAACTACAGATCTATAACCACACAATTCAAATTCACAAAAAAATTTCTAGATAAATTACAGAAAAAATAAATATACCAGTTCCGGCCAAGGACTTCATCGGCGCGATAACCGGTGACGGATTCGAACACCTTATTAACATAAATTACCGGAAAATCTGGTTCCATAGCATCCGAAACCACAATTGAAGTCAGAATCATTGGATTTAAAAAATCGCCTAATCTCAAACCTGAACTGTCGTCGTCTACATCGGCGTAATCACCGTCGTCGTCTGTGTGCATCCCCATGGTTGTTATTGTGAGCTGAATTAGATACTACATGGGTGAATCCACAGCCGCAGGAAGGGAGATGGACGGAGGTAGCCATGGTTGACGGATCTGGTGGTGGTGGTCGAGTATTGGTGTTCGGAGGTGGTGGTTGTAGAAGAAGATGATGAGGGTGGTGTTACAGGTTGAAGAAGATGGTGTTACAGATCTATAACCACACAATTCAAATTCACAAATTCAACAATAACTAGAGATCTATAACCACACAATGATGGTTACTGGTGTTTGACAGAGAGAGGGGGGGGGTTGTTGAAGAAGATGATGAGGGTGGTGTTACAGGTTGAAGAAGATGAGTCTTCACTATATATATATATTTTTTTATTTCTTTTACTTGTTCAGGGGTAATATGGTCATTTCACATATAGTTAACTGAGAAATTTAACAGAGGTTAGGTCAAGGGATCAACCGAGTTCATTTTTGACAACTTTTGGGACCACGTGTGTAATTAGTAAACCACTAGGACCAAGTATGAAATTTTTGCAAACCACAGGGACCAACCAAGCAATTAACTCTTAACTTAGCCGAACTTGAATTTCGATATTAGCCCACCAATTAATTAAATCCACTTGCATGATTTCTTTTTCCCTAAGCTTTTTGACAAATTTCAACTTTATTATTTAAATATTTTTCCATCATATTAAATATTGGCAATTATTACAATTTTCTAATTAAAATAGTTTTTTTATATCGCGCGTTGCGGCGAAACCGAGCAAATGATAATGTAAAACAAACGTGATTTGAAAATAAAGCATGTTGTTTAGAAAAGTCAAACCGTTAGAACGATTTAGTTTATAATCGTATCATTTTATAATACCAAATAAATACTTTATTTTAAGTATAACCTCGTTTTTAACAAAACTTATAACGAAATGTCAGGGAAAGAAATCAAGCACAACTACGTATTTAAGTTTTTAGAAAAAAGTTATAAACGTAACTTATTAAAGAAGTATCAAATAATCGATAAATTAATATATGTTCAAAAAAAAGAAAATAAAACAATTATTAAAAAAAGGTAAAGGAAATATATTTTTAAAAAGTATGTTATTAAAAGTAAACATAATAATAAACTATTATATTATAGTATATTAAATAATAAAATAATAAAAAAACTATATATTATTATAAAAATAAAGTTACTATTCATATGTGGAAAATAAAATATATATATATATATATATATATAACTAGGTTATCACCCGGGTGCTACCCGGGTTGGAGAAAACTATTAAGATAAATATCAAGTGTACAAATAAAATAAAATAAAATAAAATAAAATAAAATACAAAGTCTCATGTTACATAAATTAGTGATACATTGGATACACAATTTAAAGATAGTCGAGTCCCTTTGAAGATGCATATCCTTCGAGTTACCAAAACCTTTCCCTTAGTAAATTGAGTTCCCTCTACAAAAAAAAAAGAACCAAATTATAAGTGTTTAAGTACATAATATAAACTTTAGTGTCGATACAATATAATATAAGTGTTTAAGTATATAACCATTTGACCCAGTTTGAGACAAAGTGTGACTAAATCAACATGTTTACACCAAGGTCACCCATTTCTTGAACCCACAAAATTCACGATGAGCAAATAGGTCTTACTTCTTTGAAGGATTGAACATCACTTCCCCATAATCAAGCATCACAGCCAACATCCCGGATTCTCCAACCTGGAAATTACAAATGCAGAAAAAAAAACATATAAAATATAATAATAACAATAATAATTGAAACAATAAGAGTTGGTAAGACGTCAAAGAACATACAAAGAAAGTAATAATAAGAAAACAGCTAGGTAACGTGTTATTAACAAATCCTAACATACAAATATTTAATCAAGGTGGCAAGTAACGTAGGTTGGATTATACGTTTAATTAAAGTGGGTCGAATTGAGTTGGGTTGGCCCGCTAACATTTCTTTTAACTATATATAAAAGTATTTATGAATAATTAAAGTGTCAACAATGACTACCAAAGCAAAATTACTCTAATTGTTGACTGTTTAAAAAAATAATTCAGAAGTGAATACTCACGGGTTGTGCCATGAAGCTTGATAATACTTAACAAAAACATTGCTTGCTTCTAACATACCCAAAAAGTAAGCAAACCGAGATCTCGCCTAACCAATCAAAGATTAAATGTTAAGTAAAACAGGATGTTCATAATAAGTTAACATAAATGAAAGAAAGGATAAATGGTCAATTGGATACTGACATGCTTTTTTGTTATTCAGATAACATAACTAACAACTAACTTGATTGTTTATTCAATTCGCTGATGCATTTCACCATATACTTTAAGCATAAAAAGATACTGCACATGTTCATTAAATCCAGCAAGTAACAACATCTACGAAGAAGAAAAGAGATTAAGAAACAAAGAGAATCCGAAACTTAAGGAAAAAAGAAAACCAAACAATAAAAAGAAAAGGTAAAAGGACAATATTTTTTGACAATAAAGATAACAAAGTTAATATTACTCTTTGTTTCAATAAAGGGCAAGCACAATTAAAATCACTATTTACCAACATCTCAGAAAAGTGTACTAATTGATGTGCATGTTTCAACGGGACTAAAAAACTTTACATACTTGGGTATTTTTTCTATAATTAATAAAAACTCTTTTTGATTACAGGTGGCTATTTTGACCCGTTTATGTGTAAATGACCACTAAACTAAAACCATAGATATATACTTTAAAGCAAACCCATACCCATGATCAAAGAACCACGCGATTATTTCCCTGGATTCCTAATCTTTGTTGAACCCGTCATTTATATTTTCTTAAAACCTCAAGGATCAAAACTTGAAATTTAGATAGACTTGATCATTGTACTCTACGTTTTCCGTAGTTAGATGTATAATATATACGATTTCTACTACACGAAATAGTAAAACATAGAATTATGGTTTTACGGTGAATTAGGGATGAGGTTGGTACCAACCGGTACTCGTACCGCAAATCCAAAAATGGATACCGGTACCGAAAATACCAATTACGGTACAGTTCGGTACCAGTATAGACCGGTATTTGAAGGTAAAAAGTGGTACCGAACCGGTACCGAAAATCGAGTCAGTTTGAGAAATTCGGTATCGGTTCCAAACGGGTATCCGATACCATTTGCTCATCCCTACTGTATGAAATTTAATTATTAAGTTTATAAGTAGAATTAGTTGAGTACACCGTGATGTTATTGCAGATAACCATGTGTAGTTTCAAATATCAATAGTTAGGCTAGAACATCTAATAGATTGGAGAACATCAAGATAAAAAAAAACACCTTAACCTAGGCCATCTGACTAACTCAATTAGAAATAATTCAGTTAATTGAGCCATTTTAACCTTTAACCTCATTGAATTTAGATGAACTAAAGAAACAAAGATGATGGTTACCCGAGTTAAAAGTTCACCTCTAAGCTGGTTGATGTGTAGGAAACCTTGAATAAACCACATCATTTGTGCTGACATCAGATGTTGTAGAAACCTACATATAAACAAACAGTTCGGGTCACATAAGTCGTAGCTTATTTTGTATCAATACTGGTTACCTAGTATAGGAATGCCTCTACTATTTGAAATATAGGTTACATACGTAGAAGTTATTATAACCCATAATCATTCTTACATATGTAAGTGAAATATTATTGATCACACTTTGCCCGTTTATAATTTCCATGACCAGTGTAAAAAAACTATAGAAATATGTGTTTTAAACAATTAGTAAGTGGTTGTAACAAAGAATGATAATTCGATAAAATCTTCAACCAGATTTATACATCAATCCAGATTATGAAACCATCTCCCTTTTGATGTGCCAATAGTTATAAGAAAACGCTTTTAGGAGAGCTTTGATGTGCCAAGATCGAAGTTGTCGAAAAGAAAACTAAATAATATAAAGCCTAGAAACAAAATCAAATTAAAATGGAAATTTAGGAACCTTTAAAGTTTGCCAGTGACTTTGTGTACATATCCAGGAGGATTGGCCTGCCACTCTACCAGCTCCTTTTGAAGTCGATTGCTAGCTATCCTATTTAAAAAAACATACAAGAAGGAACAATCATACCTGCTCAATCCTAATTAACTTTTCCACATGTCCAATGCCTACATTTTTACAAAATTCATAAACTCAGACAATACCTCAGCCTAAAATGAAATCAAAGATTAAGATAACTAACCTACCATTTGATATATGTATCAAAAATTCAAAATATGTACATAATTGTCCAGAATTTAACATGAAAATATGTACATAATTGTCCAGAATTTAACATGCTGCCCATCCCTCTTATATATATCAATATATGTTGAGCCTTAAAAATTTTATGTCATGGAACCAAATAAAACTTTAGTTTATTTGGATACGTACAGAAAAAAGGGTTTGTGTTGTTTGTAAACTTAAGATATATATAACTGAATCGAACCTCTCATGGAACCAAATAACACTTTAGTTTAATGCCCCATGAAAAACAGTAACTAATAAATTTACTTGTGAGATAGAAGGACCTCTGCGACTCCATCTTCACCTCTATTAATTCACGACCAGTAGAGAGAGCACGATTCAGAGGAGTTGCAGCGACTGAGCGGAGGCGATTCAAACCACTTCGTCCCCCTTGTCAAAACCAACCGAACTGAGCTGTGAACACCCCTAAATTTAGATTAGTATAGAGTAAGTTCCATCAATTACTACAAAAAGGATATTCTTTTCTCCATCCTTTCTCGTTTGCTTGCCTCTCGAGGAATCCACTAATTAACAAAAACAAATATACCAAAAAAAGGATACGATGTTTCAATATGCCAAGCTCTCGAGGAATCCACTAATTAACAAAAATGATTATAAACGGATCCCGCCTCCCATTTTGCTCACATGTTTTCCCGCCCATAAGCCTTGTGAGATTGAACCATAAGCTGTCACATCAGCCCATATCTTTCATATTTATTATATATAATAGATAATAGATGAATCCAGTGTGACCCAACACAACAGTATTCTTATTTATTAATTAATTAATTAATAAAGAAGTTGAGGGAAGAGACCTTAGCAAGACCCTCCCCTTCATTCTCGGCCAATGCTTTTGTGTTCGCCTTGAAACTCGTCTTTGCAACACTTATCTTGAACTTTTCTTTCTTGGCTTTCTCCTTTGCTTGAGGCTGCACCATTCAGTGATAACAAAATTCGGCATTGTCCCAAACCAATAATGAATTTAAAAAAACAATTCCCAACCCGTAACCGAATTACCCATTTTGTAGCACCTGTAGATTCAGCCTGCACAAAACCATCCATTACTTTTTCTTTTTCTTTTAACAAAACAAATAGATGTTTTTTGCATTCGTTAAAAAGTTCTTACAGCGTTTCGAGGATCTGCAAGCATCAGAAAAAGACCTCTTATGATAAGCGATTGCCTTGCCTTCTCATACAAATCACCACAAGAGAATCAAAAGTAAGTTTTTCATAATTGTTCATTACAAAAAAAAAAAAGCAGATAACAGTTTAATGAAAACAACGTATTGTATTTACCTCATAAGCACCAGTAGTTGTCCAGTGAAGTTGATTCGTTTTAAGGCGTGGTATCACCACAGAGAGCACATGCATGATAGGCCTGTACTTCGCGATTAACCTGCAAATTTGACGATACTTCATGTCATGTATCTTCTAATTAAATCAGAAATTAAAACATTTTTATGAACTGTATTGTCACACAAGCACGCACACACACACACACCTTGCAGCTCTTCCAGTTGAAGTGAAGCAAATGATAACCGATGCTTTCACCTTTATAGCAGCACTGACCTATATTCAACTCCCACAGTTTAATTAAAAAGAAAACCATGGATTATATAAAATATGAAAAATGTTGATTACTGTACCGCAGAGGAAGCAATAGATTCCATGTGGCTCATTGGCTCACCGACATATTTGACGGTTTTGTTGTAATACGAGTCTTGAATGTACACTTTCTCAGACTGTATATAGTTTAGCTAAATTAGAAGACTGAAGAAAAATGTATGACGATTCCACTTATATATACATAAACAAAATCATATTCAAATCCAAATAGAAAAATATAAAAAAAGATATACCTTTTCCAGCAAGATTAGAAGCAGATCTAACTTCAAATCTCATATTTCTTAACGCGATGATGATCTGAACTTCTTGATTCCTCCGTTTGGTAGAATGTCTTCAATGCTGTAACCTAAAGGAGCTTCATAAAAGGATTTATTACTGCTAGACTTCTTCCCACCCTTGGTCTCGATTAGAACATTCAATTTTTCCTGTTTTTCAAAAAGATTAGACATTTAAATCATCAAATTTTCCTTCAACAATAAACAGATATACACCAATTACACTAATTGATTCATGATTATCAAAGAAAAAGGCATTAGAGCTTCAACAGCCATTGAAATATGTTAATCAGAACATTAAAATTAAAAAAACACAGAACAATTTTTCTTGTTTGTTAAAAAAAAGGCATTAAAATCATCAGTTTTTCTTTAAACAATGAAGAGATATTTAATCATGAATTCATACTCATAAAAAAGTATTAAAGCATGAAACAGTAGTTGAAATCTTGTACACTAAACATTAAAAGATTAGAAAACTCTGTTATACTAAACATTAAGACCCAAAAACTTCAATCACGTGACGTTTTTTAATAACATATATAAAGAATAACATATTTAGGGATAGAACAAATATCAGAGGTCTGTAAAATGAGCGTTTGAATGCTGAATGAGGATTGACCTACCATGAATCGGGGGATACTCATAAGCTTTAGACAAATGATTGAAGAAGATTGGTATCGCCCTTTAGGGTTTTTTGAGCGACCTGCAAAAAGATATCCAAAAATTTCTATAACAAATCATAATATCATTAGAAAAACGACGAAGAAAGAACAGATTACAAAGTGTATTATCAATTAGCAACAGAATATGAATTACCTGCAAAATTGATAGTGAATTAAATGATAAACGTACATTTAAGAACAAATATTAGGGTTAAATGTTGTAGAAGATGAAGATATTAGGTTTTGAAGATGAAGATTAGAAGACTCTGTTTGATATTTGAAGAAACGGTGATGGAGGCGTGAATGGATGATGAACAATTGAAATGAGAAAATTGTTCTTGAAGATGTGAGATCGGTGTTTAATGTCTGAAATCACCATTGTTGATTTTTGAAGAATATGGGTATGCGGCGCTAGGGTTTTGAGAGTGGCGACAGAGAAAAGGATTCTTCAGTGTCGTAGAATGAAAGGAACAAATGATTTTGTGTGTATTATGGACAAAAAATAAAGTTTATATACGGTCCATTATTTCGGGTGGGCGGGTCGGATCTTTGCCAATCGGATGCCGCGATCTTTAGGATTAAAAGGGTGGAAGTTTTTGGAGCCAAAACCAATTTCAAGAAGCCCTATGGTGATGCCACCTCATTTTCCAAGCCCTCACAACTTGACACATAAGCCCTTATTTATCATGTTTATATATATATATAGATGAGTGAGTTCAATTCGATGGATTAGTTCATGTCATGTTAACTATATTTTATATAAAAATAAACAATTTAAAAATGTGACACCCAATAGAATATCAGGTCAAACCTCATACACGTAAACTAGACCTAATTTCCTGTAATTAGCGCGCACATGGAAGTCTCAATGCACTATTTCACTAGAGTATCGACATTAAAATATATATACCCAAACAACGAAAGATAACATGATTTGAAGCATCATACAATAAACCTTATACTAATTTAAATAAACTAGCAATAAGACCCGTGCGCGTTGCGGCGTGATACATTGTAAACATCGAATAGATTAGTCCAAACGTTATGTGATGCGTTAACCATATGAAAACACGTATTTCGACGTATCTGATTAAACTCAGTGTTACCTATATAAGCATTGCAATTGGATCAAACACAAATTAAACAAATTTATACTCAACAATCATAACGTTATATATGTGACCCGAGTCATACATAGAAAATGTAACGGGTATAACGGAAAAGCTGACACGTATAATCAAAAGAGATGAATTAGAGCTTTTGAAAAAATGGAAAAAAAGAAAACATAATTTGACTCCACTCGGTTCGAAACAAAATTTACAAAACATCACCTGACTCGTTTCCCAAAAAAAATTTATGTCGAAAAATACAACAACTCAAATTTATACTGAAACGTACATAAAAATATGCACGTCAAAATGTTTTTTTAAACGAAAACATATTATATTTGACCTAACTCGTTTCCAGAAAAAGTTTACGTCAACATGTAGAGAAAATCGAATTTATACAGGCACGTACATCAAACTATGCAGGTGAAAAAAATTAGTTTTTATTAAGTAAAGGATGTATAACGGTAAACTCGAAACAAATTATTAGTAAAAAACTTAATAGGTTAAATATGTTAGTAAATTGTGCCAAGTAGCACTAATTTCAAACCACTGCCAACGAATACCAACATCAGAAGAGCTTGTAAAAATAAAAAAGTAAAAATATAACACCGAACAAAAAACATACGTAAAATCGGTGACCCACGCACGCCAGTCGCGGCGTGTTAATGGGAAGAAATCATATAGAAACGTAAAATGTAAAAAAAAGAATAACTAAGTCGATCTAGGATTCGCGCGTTGCGACGAACTTTTCAAACGGAGAAAAATAGACGCGTTGCGACTGGACTGTCAAACGGGAAAAACAGACGAAAAAATGTTGCACCCTACACCCACGTTGCTGCGTGTTGACTCGCAAAATTTAAAACGAAACGTAAAACGAAAAACTTGCGAAAGATGAAAAGTATAAGAGATCAGAGTTGAAAATAAAAAAGTGTTGGGGTTAAATTGAAAAGTCGAAAAGCTTTGGGTTAAAACTAAAAAAGTCAAAGGGTTTAAAATGAGAAACATAAAAACCTTTGGGTTAAAAGTTACAAATGCAATTTTTTGTAAAAAAACACCAAATATATATGTTACAACTATTAAAGCAACAAAAAGTTGTTAATTTATAGCTTGGAAATATGACTAAGGGTAAATTACTTTTTGAGTCCCTGTGTTTTATGGGTTTTAACCACTTGAGTCCAAAAGCAAAAAGTTTAACGACCTGAGTCCTCATAAGCATTTTCTTTAACCATTTGAGTATAAATTTCTAACACTGTTAGAATTTTTTGGTTAGGTATTGTTAAATGACCAAAATACCCTTATATTTAAAAAATAAAGACTAAATTACAAGTTTTGTCCTTTATGTATGTCCCAAATTGCAGGCGCTGTCCTTTAAACCAAAACTTGACAGGCGCTGTCCTTTGTGCTTTCAAAATCTTGCACGTTTTGTCCTTTAGGCCAAACTTAGTTAAATTTGTTAGTTAAATCTGGTATCAAGGGGCTATTTTGTAAAAAAAATTATTCAGGTACTAAATTGTACAAAACTTAATATTATTATTATTATTATTATTGTTATTATTATTATTATTATTATTAATATTATTATTATTAATATTATTGAGTAAATTACTAACCACCATCACCACCACCCTTCATCACCGTCACCACCACCCTCCACCGCCGCCACCCTCCACCACCGCCACCACCATCACTAACCACCACCACCCTTTTAGGTTTATTTTAAACTTATCCTATCATTTTCAAATTGTACCAGGAATCAATTACTACTGTTTAATCCAAACAAGAATCCTCTTCTCAAATTATATATCAAAGGACCACCACAGAATCTATCAAATACTCAACACCATCAAGATTCAATCCCCATATTACCCAAAAAAAAAAAAGATAAGCTAGGTAGCTTGTAAGAAGCTTTGATTTTGACCAGCTTACCTCCGGCAACAAACTTCTTCAATTGAGTCAACGTCTTCTTAAAACTCGCCGGAAGATTCTTCATTTCTTCTGGTTCTCTTCGATAAACTTCGTGCATACCGGCTCGATCCGTTTCTCTCCTTCAACGTCACAATCGCTTCCTTAATCATCTACACAATCATTCAATCAATCAATTACTCAACAGTTCACATCGATCGTCAAATATCTCAAACCGAACAACAAATTCACATCAATTATTCAAACAATCAACAGTTTCAGATCGATTACTCAATCGAACAACAAATTCAGTTCGTTTATTCAATAGATAACAACTAACACAACATCCACCACCGCACCTAACCACCGAATCTCCGCCGCAGTTGGTCACCATCCACAACCCACCACCACTTCGGCCACCACCACCTGTAACCCTAACACCACCTCCACCACCACTTCGACCGCCACCACCTGCAACCGCCCCTAACACCACCTCCACTACCGCTAACCCACCTTCACCCTCCACCACAACCCACTACCGTATCCGCCATCACAAACCCACCATCACATCCATCTTCACCATCCAAAATCCACCACCACAAAAATCCAGATCTACGAAAACACCTCCACTACCGCTAACCCACCTTCACCCTCCACCACAACCCACTACCGTATACAGAGAGAAGAAAGACAGAACATGAGAGAGAGAGAGAGAGAGAACATGAGAGAGATAAAGGGCAGATTTTTTTAATTATAAATCTTTTTATTTATTTACAGACTAGCCCCTAAACATAAGCTATTTTATAAAATAGTCCCTGAAGAGATGAAATGACAAGATTTAACCAAAAAATCTAACTGGGTTTGACTAAAAGGACAAAACTTGCAAGATTTGGCAACATAAAGGACACCGCCTGTCAATTTTTTGGCTAAAGGACAGCGCCTGAAATTTGATGTAAAGATAAAGGACAAAACTTGTAATTTAGTCAAAAATAAAAAACTCTCTCTTTCCTTTCCGTCTACAGGAGCTAGTACTGTTATTGGCACATTGGTCGGCCCTAATTTGCCTAGTGGTTTAGGATTTCCTGTAGTTTTACAGTTTAAACTTGACTCGGCTCTTTCTTCTCGAAAGATATGGTTGGAATTTAAGTTTGAACATAGTTGTTGTGAGAAGGAATTAGCATCCGAAACTCATTTGGAAAATGAGATTTTGAAATTAGGCTGGAAGGTGTGGGGCGCCACCCTTCGCCACCTGGACACCTATAGCGCCCCCCTCCGCCATCGACCACACCCCCGGCGTCATAGCCGGGGCGCCATTGAAGCTCCGCCAACATGTTAACGAGAGAAGAGGGGCGTTTTCAGGTGGGGACCATGTTCAAAACCAATGATTTTTTTTTTTAATTTTGATTAACAGGGGGCTCCATCCACACCCTGCAATTTAAAGGGGGCTCCATGGCTGAGTTGGATCCTAGATGACGCTGACGTGAAGCTTAGGTGGACTTGATAAAGCCAATGGGGCTCCATCCACACCTCATAGCCTTAGTGGAACCGGTACCTGAAGACAAAAGATCCCGTATAGAGATCACTTTGACAGTTATTCAATCACAAGTATCTCATCTCACGGTTATCCTTTTACCAGAAATCCATATACACCCTGATAACGATAAAGTTAAAGATAAAAGAGAGATGGAGTGTTTTGAAGGTAAGAGTAATGTGATTTTTTTTTTTAATTTGTAATTATTAAGATTCTGTTGTTGACATGAGTATTTATGAATTTTGTTTTTTTTGAAAGAAATTTATGAATTTTGTGTGCAGGTTATATTAACCACTATAACACTAAGGGTGTAAGGGCCACTCCTCTAAGAGGGGAGTGACCTCTCTTACATACACCCAATCAGCACGCGTCACGTCAACTCCCCCTTAACTCTCCTCACACACTCAATTTGATGACGGCACTCCTCTCTTGGGGGACTTGCTTTTTTTTTTGTTTTTTTTTTATTTGTTGTAATTATGCATGTAATATAAATTAAACAAATATTAATAAAAATTAAATAAAATTTAAGAAAAGACATTTCATTAAATTAAAAATAAAAATTACATTCAAACTAGAAAAATAAAAAAACAAACTACTCGTCGTCGGAATTCACTTCAAGGTGAGGTAGATCTAAACGTCCGAGAGTGTTTCGTGGCCTCCCACACGATCTCGACGGACAACTTTTTTTTTACTAGACGATGCCGTGTCTAGTAGCTCCGCTTGTTGGATGAGATTTTGGAAGAAAATTAAACTACTATCGCTTGACGATTAATCTTCATCGTCGGGAAAGTCGGGCAGGAGAGAAAAAAACAGGAACTTGGAATCCATTTTTTTTAAAGATTGGGTAAAAAAATTAGATGAGTTGAAGGGTTTATGAGAGTAATACAGTGAGAGTTGTTTTGGGTTTGAAAAATAAAAAGATTGAAGCGGGTTAGTATTTATAGGGTTTAGGAGAATTTTTTTTTATATATATATAACGGCTATATAGCCGTTTGAAAAATGGATCTCTCATCGGTGAACACCCACCGCTCCTATTCCCCGCTTAGCCTCCCCGAGAGGTCGGCGGCGGTGTTCCCGCTCGGGGACTCGCCTCACCGCACCCCTCCCCGCAAAGCGCCCCGGACACCCTAATGAATGCTTGTTTCTAAATGTCATGTCATGCTCATCAAACTTCAAGTCGTGTCTATCGAGGAAGGTTCTGAAACGAGCCGACTGTTTTGGTACACGCACTATTTCTATTTGGGAAAACCATGAAAATAGCCACTGCAACGCCGTTTTTTTCCAAATTAGCCAACTGACACCCCTCATCAAGCCGTTTTCACATGCTGAAACGGCACAAAAAATACTTTCAACGCTCAGCCAACCATTCAACGCCACGTGTCCGACCAAGCATGTAATGGCTTGAAGCTGTTTCAGAAGACGCCACGTGTCCGACAATTGTTGAAAGAACTTAGCCAAGCCGTTTCAATCGGCTCCTGTTGAAAGAACTTAGCCGAGTACCTTCAGTGAGCCAAGCCGTGTGCTTGGGTTGAAGCCGAGCCGTTACCGTACACACGTGGACCCCACTGCTGCAAGCCAAGCCGTTTCGCCCCATTGTTTGTGCCGTCTCATCAGCTTTTTAAGCCGTTTCAGCTGGCTCCGAGCCGGTACAACTGCGTTAAGCCGGTACATCTGTCTTAAGTCGTTTCAACCTATACTTCGAGCCGTTTCAATGTGTTGTTCGTGTCGTTTCACCGTCTGTTCTCCTATATATTTACCCACTTGTTTTTTTGTGTGTGCTTGTTAAACGGATCTCTCTACCACACTTAAATCTCCTAGAAAATGTTATCCTCCCTTTTTTATTTGATTCTCATAGATATTTTCGTGTATCAAAGGCAAGTAATATTTATGAAACCTCACGTATCTGTTAGTTTAGTGTCCAAGACGTGTTCCTGGGCTTTAATTGTCAAATTAGCTTTTGATATCGTTTCTCATATTGGAGTGTCCTTCTCTTCAGAAATTCCACCTGTACTTACCCAGTGAGTGTGAATGGAACTTGCGAGTTCAAGGCGCATCTTTATCATTGCTACGAGTGTTCTGACTCGAATTTCAGAAGAAGAGAATAGATTCACTCCTAACTTTCAATTTGGTCTCGGTTTTCAACCGAGTTCTAAGCAGCGGTTTGGCGAAGTTATGTTTTATCTGAAGACTGCTTGCTTGGCGTATTATAGTTGAAATGTTTATGTTTGTATTTTACATGTTATGTCTTTTATGTAATTTGTATTAAAGAATAATAAAAGTTTACTTGTTTTTCATTTGATATATATTAGTGCAGTAAATTACCATGCAAAATAAATTAGCATGCAAAAAAATAAGAAAAGTAATCTGTTTGGGTCGTCCTTACGTAGCATGTAGGCTGTTTAGGCCCAAACAATAGAAAATAATTTTAAATCTGTTTGGGCTGTTCATGTGTTTGGGCCGTTCATTAGAAAAATAAACTTTAAAAGTTAACGAAAAAATAAAAAAAAGAAACTCAACAGCCTTTTTTAACCGTTGCACACGGCATTTCAACAGTCCAAATTTACCCACTATATAAACCCTCACCACGTTCACTTTTCACCACGCCGTTTCAAATAAAAAATTCTCAGCCGTTTTCAATATAAAGCTTCTCCGACGCCGTCAACGACCCACCTGAAAATGGCAACTTCCTGGACATATGTTGAAGATATTGCTCTGTGCGAAGCTTGGGAGGAGGCCATGACCGATCCTCCACGACGCGTGTCACACCCCAACCGATGGCGGAATCATCGGGGCGCGGCACTGAGCGAAACAGATTGTCCAGAAGTTTCCATAACAACTATCATTACCATTTAAGTTAAATAATTCGTCCCATACCGAATCTCAAACAGTTAAATAGTTATTACAGACAAGCATCAAGACAAATATTCTGTTCCGACAACTCAGATTTAAACATAACTAATTTATTTGTTGGTTTCTAGGACCTCTTTTCCTAGCTTCAATTTCATCACAGCACAGAGAGCATCCTAGACCTTTCCTAGCCTCAAGTTCACAGTGAGCTAGGCACACAAGCAACCTAAACACCTGTCACATACGTTAAAATTAAGTCAATACATATAATGTAAAGGTGAGCATACAAGTTTGATAATAGCATATAGAGTTCGAATTCGTTTACGCATAACCAGCACGTACACATAGTGAAATGAAGCACGTTAGTTATCGACATAGATCCATCGATACCAATGATTGCGGGTTGACTGCCCGAGGCAGTTCGCAATACATGATTACCACCGTAATCCATGCAAGTAAAAGATCCTTAACAACCCCCGGGTGAACGGGTGCTGAGTCCAAACTATAGTACTATCGTTGCTAAGGCAGGTAGACAGCATTCCATGTGTAAACATAACAAACAAGCATTCATAAGCCACGTATAACATGCATTAATGGTTTAGCGTTAAAATAGCTTGAGTAGTGTGATAGTTGTAGTTTGAATATTCGTAACGTATGTAACACCCAAAAGTGCTAAAGCAAAAAGGGTTCGAGTATACTCACAGCGATTAATGGATTGAAGGGAGCGCTTTTCAGCGAGTATGGTTAGCCTGAATAGATTCGATAGCGTAAAGATAAGTGGCATGGAAAAACAGTACAAAGTGAGAGTGGTTAGGATGGCTGATCGTGCGCGTGAACTATCCGTACGGATGGTAATCCGTGCGGATGGTGACCCATCCGGATAAACTATCCGTGCGTGCGAGCTGTCCGTGCGGATTAGTCGCTCGTTCGGATTGCTTATCCGTACGGACAATTTGTTCGTGCGGATAAACGTTCGAGTGGATTGTTTCTTCCTAAGGATGTGTTTGTGTATGATGGCTTGTGCTTTGAAGTTTTCGTTGTAGCATTTAGAAAACACCTAAGTACCTCTACCCTTCAAGCCGGTCGCGCGGACGACAATCCGTCCGGATGGCAGTCAGTGCGGACAACGTCTTTAAGGCAGAGTCACTAAGGGGATTAGGTAATCCGCCCGGATGGTAACTCGTGCGGATAGTGACAATCCGTCCGGATAGCTTACTCGTGCGGACAGTGACAATTCGTCCGGATAGTCTGTCCGTGCGGGCAACCTGTCCGTGCGGATAAACATGTTGGAATTTGTTTTAAGGCCTTAGTATCTCATGATCCGAAGAGTAATCCATTCAGAGGTCGTCCGTCCGGATTGCTCATTCGTCGATACTCAAACCTTGTTTGGAAAGTGGGTCCCAAGGGTAGCTCGTCCGGGTGACAACCCGTGCGGGTAGCCTGTCCGTGCGGACAGCTTGTCCGTGCAGACAGCTTGTCCGTGCTGACAGCTTGTCCGTGCGGACAGTCTCTGGTCTGATTGCTCCGTTCGTCTACTCTTGGTTTCTGTTGTTGTTTATCGAGACGTTCTGATTGCGTGGTAACCACTTGGAATCGTATTCCTACTCGCATGACTAAGCCGGCCAGGAACCACCCTGACTCGACTTGTCGGCGACTCAGAACGGTCGTTCCGGTTCACCTCGTAATCAGGTGTCTCGCGGTTAGGATTCCAGATCTAGGACTAGTGCATCACTATTATCGAGTAGAGACTAGAACCGATCAGATTCGTACCAATCTTAAGGGTAAAAGAAGGAGAGAACTTAGGTTCATTTCTTTCAACTCTTTTATCCTTAGAAAAGTTTAAATTTAGGTGAAGTTGTTGTGAAATCTTATGGAAATCGTTCAGATCTGAGTTATTCTTGGTGGAATGAGGTCAAGCTTCAAGTTCATAAGAACTTCGTGATGACGTCACCCGAGAATACCTCAAATCTTGATGATTTCGTGGTTAAAAGTTGAGATTTGAAAGATGGAAGGGTGTAGAATTGTGTAGTGATCAAGAATGTACAAGAATTAGTGCAAGATCTTACCTGGATTGAGAGAAATCTGAGAAAAGGTGAAGAATGCGTGCGGTTCGGACGTCACTTGCCAAAAGTGGAAAAGTTGGAGAGTGACCCGTGTATTTATAGGATGCCAAAAAGGGGAAAGGGTGAGCCGTGCGGATGGCATGTAACCCGGATAGGTTATCCGTCCGGATTGGTCATCCGTCAGGATTGGCAATCCGTGCGGATTGGCAATCCGTGCGGATTGACCATCCGTGCGGATGTCACCTGTTTTGGTGCGTTCGGTGCGATGACGCTTCGGCTTCGATTGCGAACGATTCGATGAGGTTTCCTAGTCAAATTACTTTCAGTCTCAACTACTTCTTATATGGTTCGACTCGGAATTCGGGTTCGGGTCCGTTTACATTCGAGTTAGACTTCGAGTTCGATCGAGTTCGCTTGATTATCACAACATATCATAAAATAAACATGCACAGGTAACACGTAGGGCACACACACACGTATAAATGACAAGTAAAATACATAGCTGGAGTTACGATTTGATGTCGATTTGATTAGCGTAGCTTGATTAACTTTATCGCATTGTTACTTCCTATAGTTCACAGTCGTGAGTCGATTGAAATACGGTTAACACGATTCGATTATTGTAATGAACAACACTTACTCCACATAATATAAATATAATAAAAACATCTCTACGAATCAAGTTGCGCGAGATCGGTCGTTGAATTTGACCTAGACTTTGACTTTCACTTGTGAAAACACGGGGTGTTACAGCCTCCTCTTGTTTAGGGAATTTCGTCCCGAAATTAAGCTGAAAGCCGTAACTAACCGTGGATCACATGTGAGCACTTTTCGTTCGGACCACTGAAAATCGTCAAATTAATCAAGTTTTTACTGCTATGCGAAACTCACTGATCTAAAAGCCTACAAAGTTTCAGATCTTAATTCGAAGCCGTTTGTAAGAAATTTGAGTTTGTAAAAAAAAAATGTGGAATGTTGCTGTTGATGTTCACCGTACGGATGGCAATCCGTGCGGATAACAAATTCGTGTTGACTTTTGTTGACTAGCTTATTCGCATGGATAATTGTTGACCTTGAGTCGTGCGGAATTCGTGAACGCGTGTGACTAAACATAATCGTAACGGAGTCAAATCGGGACCTACATGTGGTATCTGAGCAGGTGCTCGATTGCGATGATCAAACACACTCAGATTTGTCAAATTCTCTTTACTTCTTTTATCTTTTCACGTTTCTAACTGAAAATCACCAAATTAAACGACTTTTTACGGATATAAAATTGCTAAAATTTGGATATGTTGTGCGAAAACACTTGATCTATAATCCTACAAATTTTCTTAATTAAACAACTGTGGGTACTTTGCCTTCATGTCGCTTTCGAGTTCCCAAGTAAACTCCGTGCCTCGCTTGCCTTCCCATCGGACTTTCATAATAGGAATGCGTGAGTGCCTGAGTTCTTTGGTTTGGCGATCCATGATTTCGACAGGCTTCTCCACGAAGTGTAATGTTTCGTTCACTTGTAGATCATCTAGAGAAACATGTAAGTCATGGTCGGCGATGCACTTTCGGAGGTTTGACACGTGGAAAGTCGAATGGACATTGCTAAGCTCCTCCGGTAATTCGAGTCTGTAGGCGACTTTTCCGATCCTTTCCAAAATCTTAAAAGGTCCAACATATCGAGGCGTGAGTTTTCCCTTTTTGCCGAATCGGACTACACCCTTCCAAGGTAATACCTTTAGGAGTACGTAATCACCAACGCCATATTCACGGGGCTTGCGCTTTTTATCGGCGTAAACTTTCTGTATATCCCGAGCTTTCGCTAGGCTGTCTCGAATTTGGAAAATTTTGTCTGTCGTTTCTTGTAGCAGCTCCGGACCGGTTAGTTACGAGTGACCGATCTCGTGCCACACAATAGGCGATCGACATCTTCTTCCGTATAAAGCCTCGAAAGGTGCCATCTGGATGCTAGCCTGGTAGCTGTTGTTATACGAGAATTCGACTAACGGCAGGTGTTTATCCCAATTACCGCCGAAGTCTAGAACACACGCACGAAGCAAGTCCTCAAGAGTACGGATCGTTCTTTCAGTCTGGCCGTCGGTTTGAGGGTGGAAAGCAGTACTTAGATTAAGCGTTGTACCGAGTGCCGTTTGAAACGTTTCCCACAACCGCGAAATAAACCGAGCATCACGGTCAGAGATGATGTCACGAGGCGTCCCATGATTACAAATGATCTCATCGGTGTAGATTCGGGCTAATCGTTCCACCTTGTAGTCTTCTCATATGGGCAGAAAGTGAGCTGATTTAGTCAATCGGTCGACCACAACCCATATGATGTCGTGACCTGATGACGTGGTTGGAAGCTTGGTTACGAAATCCATAGCTATGCTCTCCCACTTCCACATGGGAATTGGTGGTTGTTCGAGCAAGCCAGAGGGTCTTTGGTGTTCAGCCTTGATTTTAGCACAAGTTAGGCATCTTCCGACGTAGAGAGCGATATCCCTTTTCATGCCCGGCCACCAGTACCTATAGCGAAGATCATGGTACATCTTGTCAGCACCGGGGTGAATTGAGTAGCGGGATTTATGGGCTTCGTCCATGATAATCTGTCGCAATTCGGTTCGCTTGGGAATCCAAATTCGGTCTAAGAAGTGGAATATCCCATTCGACTTGCTCACAAGCTGGGCTCCATCGTGGTAGATTCTTTCTTTCTTCAAAGTGCGTTCGTTGAAACATGCATGCTGAGCGTCGCGGATGAGAGCTTTGAGGTTGTGCTAAGCAGGTAGCTCCGTCTGCTAAGTGCGTCGGCAACAACATTTGCTTTGCCTGGGTGATAACGAATCTCACAGTCATAATCGTTAAGAAGTTCTACCCATCGGCGTTGACGCATATTAAGTTCCTTCTGATTAAAGATATGCTGTAGGCTCCTATGATCGGTGAAGATCGTACACTTTGTACCATACAGGTAGTGTCGCCAAATCTTTAATGCAAAAACAACCGCGCCTAGCTCGAGATCATGGGTTGTATAGTTCTTCTCGTGGATTTTGAGCTAACGAGATGCGTAAGCTATGACCTTGTCCCGTTGCATAAGAACACAACCGAGACCAAGGTTGGAAGCATCACAGTAGACAATGAAATCATCATTTCCGTCGGGTAGCGTGAGAACAGGAGCATTGCAAAGCATGTGTTTGAGGGTTCGAAAGGCAGACTCTTGTTTGGTCCCCCAGACAAAAGGCTGGTCCTTATGTGTGAGAGTGGTAAGTGGTACAGCAATCTTCGAGAATCCTTCGATAAATCGTCGATAATAGCCCGCTAGCCCAAGAAAGGAGCGGACTTCAGACGGGTTCTTAGGCGTAACCCAGCTCTTAACAGCTTCAATCTTCGCAGGATCGACGTGAATACCCTGACTATTTACAATGTGACCCAGAAACTGAACCCCCCCCCCCAACCAAAATTCGCACTTGGAGAATTTGGCGTAGAGTTGGTTCCCCTAGAGTAGCTCGAGAACCAAGCGTAGATGTTGCGCGTGTTCGGCTCTCGTTTTGGAATAGATCAAGACATCGTCGATGAACACGATGATGAAATGGTCGAGATAGGGTTTACACACAAGATTCATCAGATCCATGAAAACTGCTGGTGCGTTTGTTAGGCCAAAAGGCATGACAACGAATTCATAATGGCCGTAACGAGTACGAAACGCGGTTTTGGGTATATCCTCCTCCTGTATACGCAGCTGATGATATCCTGAACGTAGATAGATCTTTGAGAAACACGTAGCGCCTTGTAGCTGATCAAACAAATCGTCGATTCGAGGTAGAGGATAGCGGTTCTTGATAGTCAACTTATTCAACTCCCGGTAGTCGATGCACATCCGGAACGACCCATCCTTCTTTTTGACGAAAAGGACTGGTGCGCCCCAAGGAGAGGTGCTCGGGCGAATAAAGCCTTTCTCAAGTAATTCCTGGAGTTGGGTTGAGAGTTCGCGCATTTCGGATGGTGCGAGTCGGTAAGGAGCTCTGGCGATAGGATTAGCTCCTGGAATAAGGTCAATGCGAAAATCAATATCGCGTTTCGGAGGTAGTCCGGGAAGGTCCTCTGGAAAAACGTTAGGAAATTCTCGAACCACGGGTACGTCTTTCACTTCCTTCTTCTCTTTCTTTTCCTTCTCCGCTGCTACAACGTTAGCCAAGAAAGCCCTGTATTCCTTGCGGAGATACTTGCTAGCTTGGAGGCATGGCATAAGTTTGAGGCCCTTTGAAGTAGTATCACCATAAACGCTCAATGAATCACCGTTTGCGAGCGTAAAACGAATCATCTTTTCGAAGCACATAACTTCGGCATGGTTTTCTCGAAGGACGTCCATGCCTATTATGACGTCGAAGCTTCCGAGTTGCATTGGAATAAGGTCGATTGGAAAGATGTGATTGTTGAGCTCGAGAGTGCAATCACGAATAACAGAATTTACAGCGACGGTTCTTCCGGTAGCGACTTCAACATCGAATGCAGAGGAGAGTCGGGAACGTTTACGACTAAGGAGTTTCTCAAATTCGAGCGATACAAAGCAATTATCGGCTCTAGTATCAAAAAAACATGAAGCATAAATACCATTCACAAGGAACGTACCATTGACCACGTTTTTGTCGGGCTGGGCTTGACGCACATTGAGATTGAAAGTTCTGGCGTGTGCGGCCTGTTGTTGCTGCTGCTGTTGTTGCTGCGGTGGTTGCTGCTGTTGCGGTTCTTGTTTCACTACCCTGTTCGGGCACATGTTGGCAAAATGATTCGGGTCGCCACACGTGAAGCATGCTCTGGCTTTGACTGCGGGTGCCGGAGGAGCTTGTTGACCCTGTGGGGCAGTGAGTAGAGCTTGATTGACAGGAGCTTGACGAATACGGCAGTTGGCAGTAAAGTGGCCGTATACATTGCAGTGAGCACATAAGCGGCATTGGATAGCTGTCGGGTGATGATAGGTGCAAGTAGGGCAGAGCGGGGGCGGCCCAGTATATGCACGCTTCGCAGGTGGTGCATTGGCCACAGGCGCCGCTACTTGACGCTGTTGGGCATGTACAGCTTGGATCGGTGCAGCAGTAATCGCACAGTTCTTGTTGGTGGAGCTGTTCTTTCTCTTGTTCTTTCTCTTGTTGCTTGATGTGGTGGTTTCGGAAGTTGGTGCAGTAGCGGTAGCTTGATGCAGATGCTTGGAGGTCTTATCCCATACCCCAGCCTTAACCCTTTTGTCGTTGATTTCAGCGGCTAGCAGATAGGTTTCCTCGATCGTGGTAGTCTTAGCCGCTTGCACGAAATCAACAACGCAGTCGGGCAAAGCTCGGATATACTTCTTGATGGTCATATCGGTAGTCTTGACCTGGTCGGGACAGATAATGTTGAGCTGTTTGAAACGAGCAGTAAGCCCAGCATTGTCTCCATCCTTCTGGTGTATGTGCCAAAATTCATCTTCAAGCTTTTGACACTCGTGAGGAGGGCAGAATTCCTCTAGCATGACTTCCTTGAGCTCGTCCCACGACAGACCGTAGGCTGCATCATTCCCTCGCTTGTTCCTCTCGGCCGTCCACCAGTCTAGAGCACGGGACTGGAAGACGCCGGTAGCGTTCAGAGTTCGAAGGTCATCAGGGCAACCACTTTGTCGTAGAGTAACCTCGATAGAGTCAAACCAGGGGAATAGTGCAGTAGGACCTCCTTCGCCAGTGAATTCTTTTGGCCCACATGACTTGAATTGCTTGAAACTGAAGGGTCTCGTGGTAGTCTTAGGAGCATCGGTCCTTGATTCCTCGGATGACTTGCTGGCATTCTCGTACACATCACTCACGGCTTTAGCTACACTCTTCGCGATGATAGAAGCAAGGCGTCTGTCCCTCTTTTCCTGACGAGAGAGCGGATGACGAGATCCAGACGATATCGTCTGCAATAGACATCGCCACGGAACTCAACACATGTATTCGAATCTCACCTCACACGTCTACTACTACTAAAGCTCAGTAACACGTACCATGTAAACGCATATAGTCACAAAATCACAGAATTGCACAAAATCACATAAACACATAGAGCACATAATCACAATATTCCTAAACATGTAAGCACAATAGCAAAACACATACGCTCCTAGTCACTAAGGCATTTAGAAAACAGAAACCTAGTATTCAAAGTTCGCGAGCGTTCGAACGTAGTGTAGTGCGAGCGATTCGTTGATGATGTGTTGTGTGGGTAGTCAAGGCCAAAAAGTATTAGATTGAAACCGGTAGTACCTCAAAACGTTAACAAATAAGCATAAAACACGTATTTCATGTAAAAGCGACGAAAATTTAAAACACGTAAAATCGAGAATGGATTGTCTGCGGCTAGTAGACTTCGACTAACCAAAGTGGCTCGACTATTCGCAAGGATCCTGTGTGCACAATTACCTCCAGGACTATGCATTTGCCTCGATTCTTGGGCGTTGGCGCAATTCCCATTGGTTATATTGTGTCTTTAGATCGTTGGAGTCCATCGAAACTTTGGTGGGAGTTTTTGTATAAAAGCAGGACGAGTCGTCAAGGTTAGGGTTTCACCCCTATCTTGCAACTTCCGTCCTTGTTCTTGATAAAATTTTGAGGAGATTATTCATCAAAATATGGATTTCACTCCTAATTTGGTATGATTTTCCTCGTTTGTAGCTAAAATGCAAGCTGATTAGGCAACTTTAGTCGAGAGTTTGCGGTTTTGACACCTATTCTCGGCCTCATTACCTGTTCATAACTTGAAAATTCGAGTGCAGTGATAGAAAAGAGCGAGTGATAGTGGCGAGTTTACGCATACGCGTGAGTTGGTCTGTTGGTTCTTAACTATAGACTAGGTTTCTAAGACTTCGACTCGAACTAGGTCGAGTCTTGCCTAATTCCCTATAGTTATGGCTCTGATACCAATCTGTCACACCCCAACCGATGGCGGAATCATCGGGGCGCGGCACTGAGCGAAACAGATTGTCCAGAAGTTTCCATAACAACTATCATTACCATTTAATTTAAATAATTCATCCCATACCGAATCTCAAACAGTTAAATAGTTATTACAGACAAGCATCAAGACAAATATTCTGTTCCGACAACTCAGATTTAAACATAACTAATTTATTTGTTGGTTTCTAGGACCTCTTTTCCTAGCTTCAATTTCATCACAGCACAGAGAGCATCCTAGACCTTTCCTAGCCTCAAGTTCACAGTGAGCTAGGCACACAAGCAACCTAAACACCTGTCACATACGTTAAAATTAAGTCAATACATATAATGTAAAGGTGAGCATACAAGTTTGATAATAGCATATAGAGTTCGAATTCGTTTACGCATAACCAACACGTACACATAGTGAAATGAAGCACATTAGTTATCGACATAGATCCATCGATACCAATGACTGCGGGTTGATTGCCCGAGGCAGTTCGCAATACATGATTACCACCGTAATCCATGCAAGTAAAAGATCCTTAACAACCCCCGGGTGAACGGGTGCTGAGTCCAAACTATAGTACTATCGTTGCTAAGGCAGGTAGACAACATTCCATGTGTAAACATAACAAACAAGCATTCATAAGCCACGTATAACATGCATTAATGGTTTAGCGTTAAAATAGCTTGAGTAGTGTGATAGTTGTAGTTTGAATATTCGTAACGTATGTAACACCCAAAAGTGCTAAAGCAAAAAGGGTTCGAGTATACTCACAGCGATTAATGGATTGAAGGGAGCGCTTTTCAGCGAGTATGGTTAGCCTGAATAGATTCGATAGCGTAAAGATAAGTGGCATGGAAAAACAGTACAAAGTGAGAGTGGTTAGGATGGCTGATCGTGCGTGTGAACTATCCGTACGGTTTGATGTCGTAAACATGCACAGGTAACACGTAGGGCACACACACACGTATAAATGACAAGTAAAATATATAGCTGGAGTTACGATTTGATGTCGATTTGATTAGCATAGCTTGATTAACTTTATCGCATTGTTACTTCCTATAGTTCACAGTCGTGAGTCGATTGAAATACGGTTAACACGATTCGATTATTGTAATGAACAACACTTACTCCACATAATATAAATCAAATAAAAACATCTCTACGAATCAAGTTGCGCGAGATCGGTCGTTGACTTTGACCTAGACTTTGACTTTCACTTGTGAAAACACGGGGTGTTACAACGCGGACAGGGGGTACTCTGGGTTCGTGTTCAACAAATTTTTGGGCAACTACGTGGTCCGGACCACAACCGGACCGTCGACGCGTTATCCTCCAGGTTTCGTGTCCTGCGGTTGGAATGTGAGAGGTATGACCGATATTACAAGAAGGTGGAGACAGAAATGTCGGACCTTGGTGAGGACGATCAGAAGGAGGTGGCCCTCATCAACTACCGTCATGAAGAGGGACATGAATTCAAACATATCTCGGAGTGGGAGGCTATTAGGATATGGTTTTAGAATTTTTTTTTATTATGTTTTGTTTAATATTTTAGTGTTTAATTTTATTATCTTATGTTTAATGTTTAATATTTATGTGTGTTATATTAATATAAAAAAGTTTTTGACTCCGTTAAAAAATAACTTAAAAATTTTTTAAAAAATCTAACAAAATAAAGTCTACAAACGGTTGGGGCTTAAATTTATGTTTTATAATGTTTAAGTCCGTTAACAAACGGTTTGAGCCCAAGTATTACAAAATAAAATGGGCCGTTCATTTAAAACGTTGTGGGCTGCTTGGGTCCAAACATTAGAGAATTAATCTTTTGGGTCGTCCAAATATAGCGTTTGGGCTGTTTAGGCCCGAATATGTTTTATAAAACGTTGTGGGCTGTTTGGGCCCAAATATCACCAGAAAATCTATATTATTATATAGATTTTATTTTATTTTATTTTATTTTCGTATTTTTGGTGATGGTTTCAAGTCAAACAAAGGTGACGTTACATTACAAATTTAAGTTGAACGTTACAAATTAAATATTACAAATTAATTTCGTGAATTACAGATAATTTTTTAAAGTTTCAAACACTGAAAGGTGTTCAAAGTCCTCGTCGTAAAGTATTGCGTAATCGAGTAGGGCCTCTTCGACGACCTCTTTTTCTTCCATGTTCGGATGAGTTTTTTTGACATTTTTGCACCTTCCTAAAAACCGGTTACATTTAAAGCGTAGAAAAGCAAGACGAGTCGTCAAGGCATCGACACTTCGGGTCGTCTCTTGTAGGTGAATGCAAAAGTAGTTGAAAACCTGCCCCCAGAAAGCAGTATCGGAAATTGAATAAGTGCCCAGATCACGAGCGGCAACGTATGAAACGACAGCAACAATATCTTCCTCGTCGGTCCAAGAATCCATTTTTTTTGTTAGTGGGAACTTTGAAATGAGAATGGGGTTAAATGGGAGGAGTAATGTATGTATTTATAGCTTTGAAATGAGAATGGGGTTAAATGGGAGGATATAATATTAAAACATATTAAAAAAGAAGAGTTATTTTATTTAACAACACTTGGGTGTGACCAACACCGCCAAAAATACAGTTTATCAACCATGAATCGTCTATATGACAAACATATTTGTTTTACGTCTCCAGTAATGTTAATTGGTTTGTCCGTAACGAGATGCTCCATAAGCATACACAGATAGACAGCTTCATTGCCTACGATTGACCTGTTAGAAATCACGTAGTTATCGTTTAGCTCATGAGTTATGCAGCATTCTGGTTTGCCTGTCTTTTTCCAATACTGCAAATGCACCAGCAAACCAGTTAAATACACCTTGAGCTTCGTCAACCGTGGAATTATAACTGCCCTAAATTTGTCTCCTCGTCCACAAAAGTTTTCAAACGGGTACAAAACTAATTCCTGGGATGCCAACTCTAATCGTACCAACAGCCATTCGTTATTGTCAATCGGCAGTGGGAAAAACACAAAATCCACGTCAAAAAAGGAAGGAAATGGGTTTTCTTTACCATTCCCATAACCAACCATGCTCTTAGGAACGGATTGTAGTAACGTGTCATAGAATTGAGGTGGAAGAATTGTCCACCGCAAATTTAACGTGGGATCCCTTTGTAGCTTTCTTCTTCTCCAAGCCATTAGTCTTCCAGTCCATCCGTCAATATGCTGTTTAATGAATATTATATTAATACAAGTTACATGTAATAAACAGTAAAAATACAAATTTTGTTAATAAAAAAGTTCTAATGAAATTACCGTTGCTGTTAGGTAGCCATTACAACGATAGCCTAACAGAGTGCCCCAAATTTTTTTGTCCAACTCCACATAACGAGTGAAAACAGCTGAATAACAGAATGGGGCATCCCCATTACTGTAAAATGCTGCAACATCTTTTGACCAATTCTCAGATTCGTCGTCTGGAATTGCCCATCTTCCTCCTCTGTTCGGGTGTAAGCTCTGATGATTAGTTACAAAGTTGTTTTCTTCCGGCACCTGCGGCTGTGAAGCTTCAGACGATGAAGTTTCAGCCGAGTGTCTAGGTGCCCTCCATTTCTTAAGAATCCACGTTGATGATTTACTAACTGGTTGAGAGCAGTATACGTCACTGTTGTTTTTGTCAGCCATTATTTGTTTCAATGGAGTTTCAAGGCTTCTCAATGGCGTTGTACGAATATTTTGCGATCTTATTTAACATGAAAAAAAAACTTGAAAAAAAATATTTTCTAAGCGGTTTCAACACACTCTTTTCAATAAAGCTACTGTCCGAGCCGTTTCAAGTAACTGCCCGAGCCGTTTCAAAGCTACACCTTCCAAGGAATTGAATGTTATGCCGTTTCATTGCACGTGGTCCAATAAAGTAAAAATTCCAAGCCTTTACCACACCATGCATGTGCCGTTTCAACGCACAGGGCCCAATAAAGAAGTCCAAGCCGGGTCAACAAGCTCATGCGTTTCCGCTGCATGCCCGAGCCGTTTCCGCTGCATGCCCGAGCCGTTTCAGTTCACTCATTCTGATTAATTCGTTGTCACGT
>JARYGA010005545.1:0-22403 GCA_030545235.1 Helianthus tuberosus
GTGAAAGGTTTGAAATAAATCTTTGGAATTGTGAAAGATTTGAAATAAATCTTTGGAATAACCGGTTTTTTTGAAATAGTATTGAGAAAATGAATTTAAAAATCATTTTCATGCCAAGTTATATGGAAACGTTGTGTTTGTAACACGTTATGTTCATAAAACCATGTTTTTGTAATGTTCGTAAAATCATCAATGCCCACCCTGACTTTGACCCGCATAATCTTATGCCTTAAATTTTGTAGAAAACATGGTATTTAATTTGTATGAACAAGTATGTTTCGTAAGTATAATGTTCCTGGTATGTAGCAGTGTAAGAGGACTTGTGATCACCAATGGTTTGCAAGGCCATTAGCATGTTGTGAAATGCAAGTAAGTAAGACACAACCTAGCCGATTTTTGCGTTGGGCAACCAAGTCACTCCAGGTCCGTTGTGGTTAGCCTCCGAGAGGTCCGTTTGGCCTAGAGCTGGGCTCGCTACACCCAGATAGATCTACCGCTCGAGTCCCTCGGTGTTCTAACTACCCATTCACATGATCTAAACCTCCTTACGTTAATCATACCGTGTATAAAATAAATTCCTGGTCACCCTGACCAGATTCCTGGTTACCCTAACCCAATCCCCGGTCACCCTGGCCGAATATCATTCACATTTCGAACAAGCATTTGTTTTTGTAAAAACCGGTATGTTTAGTATAAACCTTTCGTAAATCATTTGAGTTCCTCGAAATCCCTTCGTAATATGATTTAGAAATACGAGTTTTATATTTGTTCTAAACTTTGTTTGCTTTTGCAAAACGTGCATGTCTTTCCACCCCGAAAACATTTATAAAAATGTAGAGCCGTGAAAAGTGGGGTTATGAACTCACCTGAATATTCCTGTGCAAAGCTAGCTAATTACGACTTCCTTGATGTCGTTTCCAAAGTGAGACTCGCTAGCGTGCATTCTACAATATTCCTAACACGGAATACCTAATAAGTTTCTAAATAAACGCAGTATTTAAACTACGTGCCATCGAGCTCTACCGAATCGTTAATCGGACGATTCAACGGTAAATTGTTAACTTAATAAAAAAAATGATTAAGTTAAACTTGTTAAGTCTCGTTTAATGTCAGTAGCAATTTAATAAGTCTTGAAAAAGACTTAGTTTCCGGGAGACTTAAAAATGAATAAATATTTATATAAAAATATATCGTTGTAGGTGTGTTAGCCGTCTCGAGTAGTCATACGAGTATAAAAGAATATTTCTATGAAAATATCATATAACAAACTCGTATCATATATCGCGTTTCGTATATAATAATTTGTATCACGTCTTGTGTATATTTGCCAAAAATATACGTATAGGCCGTTTAGGCGTGTAAAATAAATATGAAGAGTTATATTTATTTTATAGAGGAATCGTAGAGTTGTTTTTGAAAGTGAATACGATCTATATTTATTTTTATTAGGGGAATTCGTGTTACGCGATGTTTGAAATAAATATATATACTATATTTATTTATAAAAGGATTCGAATTCCGACGTTTTGTTTTATAATAAAAACGCTTCGTCTTTACGGATTTTCTCGAAAAACGGGCAGAGTTTCCTTTGTTTTTGGACGCCCCGACAACTAAAGTGTCGAAATTTTTATCAAGATTCAACTAAACTATAAATGTAATTTCGGCAAACATATATGTATATCTCAAATGTAACTTATAAATAGGTCGGTTCGAGCTCGTTATCACGTGATACGTTAAAACTATGGAAATAAAGAAATAAAACGCGCCGTAAAATCTTTACCACTCTTCGGGTCGAAATGCGGATAGGTTGACTGAGTTGACCTGCTGTTGACCGAGTTGTCTCGGTTTGACCGAAACCCGCACTGCTGAAACTGAACCCGAACCGAACCCAAATCTGAATCGAAGCAAACCGCACCAAAACTTGACCAAATCTGACCCGAAGCTTTGACCCGCTTCTTGAACCATCTGACCCGAACAGAATCATAATCTGAATCACAACTTGAACCCAAAACCAGGTTTGTAACCCGAGCCAAAACCCGAATCAAAATCAAACCGGAAACTTACTTGAAACACCCGGAGCAAACCTGAACCGAACACGAGAACCTGAGCCCGTGAGTGGTGAACCGATCCTGAACTCGAAGCCGAAGCATGGACCGTCATTAAATCTGAACCCGTGACCTGAACGCTTGAACTTGAGCCGAGCCGAGACATGAAGCACGAGCTGAGACTCGACCACGGCTGTTGTCGCCGTCAACACCATCGAAAACCATCACCACCGCTGCCCACTACCGCCGCCGTCTGCGGCGGCGCTGTCATCACCGGAGCTCTCTCTCCTCTGTCGATCTTTCTCTCTCTCCGACACCCTTTCTCACATCTCTCTCTCTCCGTCTCGTCTCTCCCTCTCTCCCGTATCTATCTTCTTCACCGCACCACCACCGAACAGTGGTGGTGGTGGTGGTCGTTTCTGTCGTTCAAAAGAGGAGGGGGTGGTGTCTTGCCCGAGGAACTGAACCACCGGACTGAAATCAGAAAGAGGGGAAGGGATGTGTGGTGTGCGGTTGGATTGAAGGAGAAGAGAGAGGATGTTGTTTGTTGCCTCTGTATAAAGAATCGAGAGAGAGAGATGAGAGGCATGAATGTGTTTGGTAATTGTATATGTGTGTGTAAAAATGTCTGCACAAGACAAAAGAGGAGGAGGAGGGTGTTATATAGAAAGATTTGAATCTTCGGAGATCTTGTTCAAATTTTTGCACAAAATATTATGGATAGATTATATAGAGATTTTGGATAGATTGTGAAGGGATTTTGTTTAGATTTAGGATTTTTGACAAGATTATTGTAGAAATCTAATATATTATATGCGGGTTTAGGCTTGTGGTTTTTGGGCTTGGGCCCAGGGCCCACAAGCCCGTCTCGTGTGTAAGTGGCCCGTAAATCCTACGAGACCCGTTGTCAAAACCAGAACCCCGTTTAATGTCAAAAATTAAAGTACACAAAAATACGGTCGGTAGTCGTTGTTTGCACGCCCGTTCGTCGATTACGGTAATAATCGCGAGAAATTGTATCGTTGCCGTCTTTAATCCGTTCCTCGATCCGGTTTCGACTGTAGTTACAAAAATATAATTACGAAGCTCAAATATATCGTAAAAATTTAATATCAGTCGGCGTTGTCAGTATCCTGTTCGGTTTCAACCCGTTGCCGTTTAACGTTTCGCCGGTTTCTCTGTAAACCACCGTTCGCGCACTGTAAAGACGGATAGACGTTCCCAGGCACTCCAAAGGCCTAATTAAGTTAATTTGCGTTGTAAACACTATTATTTGTTGCGTTAATTACTTGTAAATTACGTAATTAGGAGCCGTAAATCACGGGTTGTCACATTCTCCCCCTGTTACAGAAATTTCGTCCTCGAAATTTAGACTATGTCATCCCCTCAGAATTGTGTTGTTCGCAGGTAAGTCCGAATAATAACCAGGTGAATGACCGTGTGATCGAAACAAGACTTATTCGAGTCATGTGAATTCAAGGGCATTCCTTCACAATAGGAATCCCAACAGTTTAAAAGAAATGTGTCTCAGTAATTGATGTCAAAGGAAACGAGACGTATAGGTACAGTCACTAATGTGACTAAGTTAACAGGGATCCAACAATGAACAGGAACTTCGACCAATCGAATTCCATATGAACGTTTACAACATGTAAACGAGTTCTAGAAGCAATAACATCCACTGGATGAACTTTGAATCGACAATATCAAATGTATTAGTTTGCATGAAACGCTCGATCGTGATCAGCACAAGCTGTAAGTTATACCGACGCCACAAGGTGTCGCAATGAATGAAACAATTTAATAATAGAGGTGATTGAACAAGTATCACCTGTGTTTTGCATAAAACGCTCAATCATAGTTAGCCCAAGCTACAAGTTTGTACTGACACCACAAAGTGTCGTAGTGACTTAAATAATTCAATAATAGCGGTGATCAAACAAATCCACCGTGTTTTAGGTCAAATGAAAACGCCATGAGGTAAATATGAATGTTTGTTCCAACAAACATCGAAAATTTTTCAATTGAAAATATCAAAGAAATAATATTTTTGATCGAAGATGAAGAAGCAATGAATATCGCAAAGCATCCAATCGATGTTGAAAGAACCGTCATGAGGTACACCAGAAATATAGAAATGAATTTGTGTACCATTGTCTTAACACACTATTGTATTAAGACTGTTGTAATGAGATAAACCAAAGCGGATTTAAAGCAATTCAATAATTAAATCCGTGTATAAGATACGTAAACGAGTTTAGCGCAAGGTTCAAATAAGTGAAAACACCGCCACAAGGTGTCGAAATCAACAATTTAATGGAGTCGAATACCAAACAAGTTTACCACGACTCGGAACAAATGAAGTGTTCGTTAAAAATTGATTTGAATATGATGTTCCCAATACATCATATGGTGTCTCGAATCGAATAAGTGTAATGGGCAAGTTCAAACAATTGAACTTGGTTTTAGCGCAATCCGACAATAGATATATGCATCGATAAGAAAACTTTCGGCATGGTCACAACGAAAAACCATGTATGTAACTTGTAAAGAATGATCGTGACACAATGATCATTAAGAGGAGTAGAGATACGAAAATCTACTCAGTAAGTGTGAAATTCGAAATTTCAATAAAAGAAATTTGAGGACTTTACCGGGGTTTCGTGTGACGACCAATTGTTAGGTGACATTACCATGGAATGTCGAACATAGCGTACTCGTCATTAATTAGGTAGGGGGGATGCGGAGACATTCGTCTTCTCCCTGGCGTGATTCGTGCCGTTGCAGGATCGCGTGACAAATTGTCGTTTCCAGATCGTTAGTTCTCCTGCTGACAGGAATCTAGCGTCGTCGTTAAATTGCGTCATCGTTCCTTCTCGAAGGCCTCGCCTCGATAATCGTATGTGTCGTACTTCAACCTCCGTTGATGTATAGCTTAAGTTTCACATATACCTGTGCACTAGCGTTGTGTTCCGCGTAGAATGTGAGGTACCCCGACATCCGTTGACGTAAGGATGGAGTTGCATGTATTCTTATGCACTCGTTTTGTTATGCGTAGGCTGCCTGCTCGGGAAGTTAAAATATTATAGGCAATATGGAATATAGTGTGTGCCCGAGTTAATATTCGCGGTTCCTACGTGATGACCTTTAATAAACACATGCACAAATAATCAATCATATAACCGAATGCACATGTTAGTCACCAATAAGCAATCAAGTAATTCTCCTAGTCCCACTAGCCTCCCAGCCTCTCAGACTGCTCTTCCTAGTCCCACTAGCCTCCCAGCCTCTCAGACTGCTCTTCCTAGTCCCACTAGCCTCCCAGCCTCCCAGACTGCTCTTCCTAGTCCCACTAGCCTCCCAGCCTCCCAGACTGCTCTTCCTAGTCCCACTAGACTATCCTCCCAGCCTCTCAGACTGATCCAGCCACCCGACTGAATTCCCTTTTCCGAAGGTCTTAATTGCATGTTTCCTAAACTCTCAGAGTGTTGTGTACTGTATGTAATCGTTTCATGTACCGTGTGTAAAACATCACAATAGCGTATGTTTGAAAACGAAATTTTGACTGTTTGTTTTTCGGCAACGGTTGGAGACCATATTCGAGTACTAGGCGTTCTGTGTGTATTCAACGTCTTAATAGTCTAAGTTCCCAGAGGAAAGTGAGGTTAGAGCCTAGGTATCACAACAGAAACCTAATTCGCTGTAACCTATAGCTCTGATACCAATCTGTCACACCCCGAAATCATCAGAGCTTGGCGTGACTGGACTGGTATCGTCATTGCACAGCGGAAGCAAAATAAGCAAAGACTTCTAGAAATTGAACGCCCGCTAAGTACTCGAGTCTCCAATGGTTCTCCTATTCCAACCGTGCCTTGCCTTAGAACTGTAACCTGAGAAAGAACATGCGAGAAAAATCAACATAATGTTGAGCGAGTTCATAGTTTGTTCGTAAAAGATTTGAGATAAATCTTTTGAGTTGTGAAAGGTTTGAAATAAATCTTTGGAATTGTGAAAGATTTGAAATAAATCTTTGGAATAACCGGTTTTTTTGAAATAGTATTGAGAAAATGAATTTAAAAATCATTTTCATGCCAAGTTATATGGAAACGTTGTGTTTGTAACACGTTATGTTCATAAAACCATGTTTTTGTAATGTTCGTAAAATCATCAATGCCCACCCTGACTTTGACCCGCATAATCTTATGCCTTAAATTTTGTAGAAAACATGGTATTTAATTTGTATGAACAAGTATGTTTCGTAAGTATAATGTTCCTGGTATGTAGCAGTGTAAGAGGACTTGTGATCACCAATGGTTTGCAAGGCCATTAGCATGTTGTGAAATGCAAGTAAGTAAGACACAACCTAGCCGATTTTTGCGTTGGGCAACCAAGTCACTCCAGGTCCGTTGTGGTTAGCCTCCGAGAGGTCCGTTTGGCCTAGAGCTGGGCTCGCTACACCCAGATAGATCTACCGCTCGAGTCCCTCGGTGTTCTAACTACCCATTCACATGATCTAAACCTCCTTACGTTAATCATACCGTGTATAAAATAAATTCCTGGTCACCCTGACCAGATTCCTGGTTACCCTAACCCAATCCCCGGTCACCCTGGCCGAATATCATTCACATTTCGAACAAGCATTTGTTTTTGTAAAAACCGGTATGTTTAGTATAAACCTTTCGTAAATCATTTGAGTTCCTCGAAATCCCTTCGTAATATGATTTAGAAATACGAGTTTTATATTTGTTCTAAACTTTGTTTGCTTTTGCAAAACGTGCATGTCTTTCCACCCCGAAAACATTTATAAAAATGTAGAGCCGTGAAAAGTGGGGTTATGAACTCACCTGAATATTCCTGTGCAAAGCTAGCTAATTACGACTTCCTTGATGTCGTTTCCAAAGTGAGACTCGCTAGCGTGCATTCTACAATATTCCTAACACGGAATACCTAATAAGTTTCTAAATAAACGCAGTATTTAAACTACGTGCCATCGAGCTCTACCGAATCGTTAATCGGACGATTCAACGGTAAATTGTTAACTTAATAAAAAAAATGATTAAGTTAAACTTGTTAAGTCTCGTTTAATGTCAGTAGCAATTTAATAAGTCTTGAAAAAGACTTAGTTTCCGGGAGACTTAAAAATGAATAAATATTTATATAAAAATATATCGTTGTAGGTGTGTTAGCCGTCTCGAGTAGTCATACGAGTATAAAAGAATATTTCTATGAAAATATCATATAACAAACTCGTATCATATATCGCGTTTCGTATATAATAATTTGTATCACGTCTTGTGTATATTTGCCAAAAATATACGTATAGGCCGTTTAGGCGTGTAAAATAAATATGAAGAGTTATATTTATTTTATAGAGGAATCGTAGAGTTGTTTTTGAAAGTGAATACGATCTATATTTATTTTTATTAGGGGAATTCGTGTTACGCGATGTTTGAAATAAATATATATACTATATTTATTTATAAAAGGATTCGAATTCCGACGTTTTGTTTTATAATAAAAACGCTTCGTCTTTACGGATTTTCTCGAAAAACGGGCAGAGTTTCCTTTGTTTTTGGACGCCCCGACAACTAAAGTGTCGAAATTTTTATCAAGATTCAACTAAACTATAAATGTAATTTCGGCAAACATATATGTATATCTCAAATGTAACTTATAAATAGGTCGGTTCGAGCTCGTTATCACGTGATACGTTAAAACTATGGAAATAAAGAAATAAAACGCGCCGTAAAATCTTTACCACTCTTCGGGTCGAAATGCGGATAGGTTGACTGAGTTGACCTGCTGTTGACCGAGTTGTCTCGGTTTGACCGAAACCCGCACTGCTGAAACTGAACCCGAACCGAACCCAAATCTGAATCGAAGCAAACCGCACCAAAACTTGACCAAATCTGACCCGAAGCTTTGACCCGCTTCTTGAACCATCTGACCCGAACAGAATCATAATCTGAATCACAACTTGAACCCAAAACCAGGTTTGTAACCCGAGCCAAAACCCGAATCAAAATCAAACCGGAAACTTACTTGAAACACCCGGAGCAAACCTGAACCGAACACGAGAACCTGAGCCCGTGAGTGGTGAACCGATCCTGAACTCGAAGCCGAAGCATGGACCGTCATTAAATCTGAACCCGTGACCTGAACGCTTGAACTTGAGCCGAGCCGAGACATGAAGCACGAGCTGAGACTCGACCACGGCTGTTGTCGCCGTCAACACCATCGAAAACCATCACCACCGCTGCCCACTACCGCCGCCGTCTGCGGCGGCGCTGTCATCACCGGAGCTCTCTCTCCTCTGTCGATCTTTCTCTCTCTCCGACACCCTTTCTCACATCTCTCTCTCTCCGTCTCGTCTCTCCCTCTCTCCCGTATCTATCTTCTTCACCGCACCACCACCGAACAGTGGTGGTGGTGGTGGTCGTTTCTGTCGTTCAAAAGAGGAGGGGGTGGTGTCTTGCCCGAGGAACTGAACCACCGGACTGAAATCAGAAAGAGGGGAAGGGATGTGTGGTGTGCGGTTGGATTGAAGGAGAAGAGAGAGGATGTTGTTTGTTGCCTCTGTATAAAGAATCGAGAGAGAGAGATGAGAGGCATGAATGTGTTTGGTAATTGTATATGTGTGTGTAAAAATGTCTGCACAAGACAAAAGAGGAGGAGGAGGGTGTTATATAGAAAGATTTGAATCTTCGGAGATCTTGTTCAAATTTTTGCACAAAATATTATGGATAGATTATATAGAGATTTTGGATAGATTGTGAAGGGATTTTGTTTAGATTTAGGATTTTTGACAAGATTATTGTAGAAATCTAATATATTATATGCGGGTTTAGGCTTGTGGTTTTTGGGCTTGGGCCCAGGGCCCACAAGCCCGTCTCGTGTGTAAGTGGCCCGTAAATCCTACGAGACCCGTTGTCAAAACCAGAACCCCGTTTAATGTCAAAAATTAAAGTACACAAAAATACGGTCGGTAGTCGTTGTTTGCACGCCCGTTCGTCGATTACGGTAATAATCGCGAGAAATTGTATCGTTGCCGTCTTTAATCCGTTCCTCGATCCGGTTTCGACTGTAGTTACAAAAATATAATTACGAAGCTCAAATATATCGTAAAAATTTAATATCAGTCGGCGTTGTCAGTATCCTGTTCGGTTTCAACCCGTTGCCGTTTAACGTTTCGCCGGTTTCTCTGTAAACCACCGTTCGCGCACTGTAAAGACGGATAGACGTTCCCAGGCACTCCAAAGGCCTAATTAAGTTAATTTGCGTTGTAAACACTATTATTTGTTGCGTTAATTACTTGTAAATTACGTAATTAGGAGCCGTAAATCACGGGTTGTCACAGCTGTTGGGATAACCAATCCATACCAATGACGATGTCGAAACTACCCAGAGTTATAGGAATGAGATCGATAGAGAAAGTCTGACCAGCGAGGATAAGATTACAACCCTGAACTATGTGTGTGGCCTCTAAACTTTTACCGTTAGCTAACTCTACGACATGTTTGGTGTTCAAAAGTGTTGGTGCTCGTTTAAGCATTTGACTAACTTTCAGTGATATATAACTGGTATCCGCACCCGAATCAAATAACACAGTAACATAAAAGTCGTCGAGAAGAAACTTACCCATAATCACATTAGGATCGTTCCTTGCATCAGCCTGACCAATCACAAATGCACGACCCCTAGCACCATTGTTGTGGTTTCCCCCATTGTTGTTCCCATTGCCCTGATTATTGTTGTTGTTATTCTGATTCTGGTTTTACTGAGGGCAGTCCCGCTTAAAGTGGCCTTCAGCCCCGCACTGAAAGCATCCCCTATTTCCTTGCTGTTGTTGTTGCGGTTGGTTTCGTGGAGCTGGTGGTTGTTGTTGCTGGTTCTGATTAGCAGGCCTTGAGCTCCTGCAGTCTTTAGCTTCATGACCTACCCTTAGACATCTCTGACAGCGGCCTTTACGACACTGACCACTGTGGTGTCTGTTGCACCTGTTACACAGTGGATGAATTCTCCGATATCCGCCCTGCCCCTGACCACCAGAAGATTGCTGACTCGGACTCTGGTAATCATTAGTCTTGCGTTGCTGAGCTTGAGACTGAACGGTGGCCGAACCTTTGCTGGAATCCCCCTCCCATTTCCGCTTGTTGTCACTGGGAGTAGCAGGAGTAGCTGAGGTAGTAGCGGTAGTAGTAGCGTTGATGCGTTTAGGCAATCTGTTCTGCTCCACCGCTTGATCAGTGAGATGGTGAGCCAACTGAACAACCTGCTGGTTTACTGAAGTCACATGACTTTGGATCTCTGGCACTAGACCCTTAAGATAAAGTTCGATACGCTTAATTGGAGGGTCCACCATAGTAGGACACAGTAATGCAAGCTCATTTGATCTCTTTGTAAACGCCTCAATTTCTGACCCCGTCATCTTGAGGTTGAAGAACTCGACCTCCAGCTTATAAATGTCGTCACGACTGCAGTATTCCTTCTTGATCATCTCCTTAAAATTGTTCCATGGGGTGGCGTTAGCAGCTACCAACCCCAGCATTTGGACCTGAGCTTTCCACCGTGTGAGGGCTAAACCCTCGAGAGTACCGGTAGCATACTTCACCCTGCGTGCCTCAGGGCATTCACACATTTCGAACACAGACTCTAGTTTCTCAAACCAGTGGAGGAGACCTACGGCTCCTTCAGTGCCGCTGAAAGTAGTCGGTCGGCAGTCCATAAAGGTTTTGAAGGTGTAAACAGGTGGTTGACCTGTTGTGTATAAGAATTAGGACAAGTTTAAACACAAGAGTCAGTTTAGGAATGTAGGATTCTAAAGATCCTAGTGTGAGTTACAACTGTAGGATATACCTCCTGCTTGTGCGGCTGCAACTGCCGCAGCAACTTGTTCGTTAATGAGAGCTGTCAACTGGGCTTGTGTCATGTTAATGCGTCCAGCCATGATCTTCATAGCAAATGTAACATAGGTGAGAGAGGTTCGCGAGTAGTGCGATGACAGAAGAGAGTAAGCACACAAGTGTTCTCATGCAATAGTGTTACGTTAATCTAAGCATACCCTGAGCAAAGTTCTATGCAATTCTAGCAAGTAGGCAATAAAACATGTACCATATTACCTAGAGTGTTGAGTCTTGCACGTGGAGCGAAGCGTCGTTGTGGATCGTTGAGCATTGTTCTGGTTATAGTCTGGTTTTAATAAAAATGTTTTCCCCTTATTAAAACCGAGTTCTCTATAACCAATGGCTCTGATACCAATCTGTCACACCCCCAAAATCCACATGCGGAGTACCACCGCCTGGAGGCGTGACTGACCAGGATCAAGCCACCAATCATATTGAACATATAAGTAAATAGTAAATGTCATTCATCAATACGATAGGTGTTTTCAAAACCAAACATAAACAAGTGTGTAGCGGAAGCAATAATGTAAAAAGCCCAACATAAGTATTAAGTTAAAATGTCATAAAAGAGTTTATCAAACATCCACAATCCGTGCCCACAACGACCGCGCCTCCCGTGCAAGCTCCAAGAGTACCTATGGTCCTGCAAGGCATGTAACAGAGAGTCAACAACTAGTTGAGCGAGTTCACAGTTGGTCATTCAGTTATAGTGTTCGTATCGTAAATCGTAAGCTCGTTTAGTAATCATGTATCGTATGTAATGGTATCGCGGCCCTCTAGGCATGTTTGCGAAGTTTAGTGGGGGTTTCCCATGTTTTCTAGACTAGGTATATTTGTATCGCAGCCCACCTGGCATGTGTGCGAAGATTAAAGTATAGTTCGCGGCCATTCCAGGCATGTATGCGAAGATTGTTCTATTATCGCGGCCGATCCCGGCGTGTGTGCGAAGAGAAGTATATGTATCACTAGTCTAGCAGTATCTACCAATAACCTTCCTCTCCCGAGGCCTATGGTATGTAATTCCGATAACCCTTAAGCATAAGTAATCAATCAACCCATTCCCAACCCCAGGAATCCCATGCCTTGGTAAGAGTGTGAACTCACCTTGGTTTGCTCGGTATGCTAAGTATGCTCACAGTTAATCAATCACGTCCTAAAGTACGCACGTATACATAATCAGTATGTATTCACGAAGTTTGCACGTAAGTATAATCATAGTAGACGGCACATCAAACAATCACCAAGTAACACATTGCATGCATCCATGATCGTACTAGTCATGCGTATCATTTAACATCAGTTAGTTAGTCCAATTAACTTTTAACAGAAAGAAATCAAGTTACTGTGCCGATTACCCATTTGGCGAAACACCCTTGTTTCGCCATGAACCCCTTCGACGAAACACTTTCTGTTTCGTCATATACCCTTCGGCGAATCACTATCTGTTTCGTCGTGAGTTTCGTTTCGCCAAAGCATCCGTTTCGTCATATCTGTTTCGCGGAGATATCAGTTACGTCGCATTATCTAACAGTTACACGATCATCACAGGAAACCCCAATTGCCGTCAACAAGAAACATCAATCATGCGACAATCATTTATCACAGAATAATCATCTAATCATCATACAACAATCATTACCCAGAAGTCATCATCTCATCATCGTAACATAAGCATCACCGTACTTAACGTCTAGCATGAACCCTAGTTTATATGTACAGCATGTCGATTAACATAATACATCATATCATCGAACCCTATTAGCATGCTATCGTATATTCAGATCACACTAGCAATATTCAAACACGACAGTCCCCGAACATCATACAATCTAATTCATCATTCAATAAAATAACCTAACATGTAATCATTACCAGAACTCTATTCTATAGCCTGATCAGATTTATGAAAACAACATCATCAACACATGCAAACAAAGACAATCACGAAACTAATCACACTAACCGAGATATTTGTAAGGAGGATTTGATCGTTCGGGAGGGCTCGGGAGTACACAGATCTGCCGTCACACAGAGGAGAGTTCTAGGGTTTCAACTTTGCTAAAGTGTGGCGAATGAAGTTGTTCCGTGTAACATGTACGCGCATAAGTGTACTGGGCCCGAACTGGGCTTCGGCGAATCAATGGGCCGGTGAAACACTTGGGTTTCGTCGTGATGTTCTATGGCGAAACACACTGTTTCGTTGAGTTGTTTGATGGCGAAACACGTCTTGTTTCGCCGGGTCTAGTCTCAACAGTTAAATCAAGTATACAAGTTGATGTTCATGAAATCAAACGCTTTATTCATGTTAAACACATAACACATCAACAAATGTCTCATATTATAGTTTAGTGTACACAAACAAGTCAAACAATCAAGCAACTAAACAGTCAACGTGCAATAAATGCGAATAAAGAATGTCGAAAACTCGAGTTGTCACATTATCCCCAACTTGAAAGAAATTTCATCCCGAAATTTAGTTTGTGGTTACTGAGGAAGCTAATTGTGTGACGTTGTTTACCTGTTTCGTATCGCGGCTCCCCGAGCAGGTTTGCGAAGATTACTGGTTTTCCTGGGGTGTCACATAATATAACAAAAAATCCTGTTCATCATGCTAAAACCAAACACATTGAAATTTGTCATCACTTCATTCGAGACTGTTTCGAGAAGAAGTTGATACGAATAGAAAAAATCCACACCGATGAACAAAAAGCTGACTTACATACCAAAGCGGTTGACAAAACACGTTTTCAATATCTTTTAAAACTTAATGGTATGAAGTTATTATCGGTTGCGGAGGGGATTCTTGGCGTAGATGAAGGTACCACTGTAGATGATGTTGAAAAGCAATCTGCAATGGTTTATCGATTTTTTAGCTGTTTTGGTATTTAGGGGGAGATAGGTAATATTTTCAGAAAATACAAAAACAATAAAAAATTCAAAAACCCAAAAACATGAAATATTTCAAAATCCAAAAACTATAGAAAACCGAATAAGAGTTTGTGTAAAAAGGGGAAATGATAGTACATCAGCTAGACAGTTGCAGTACGCTAAAGAAATGTAAAGTTTAAAAGTGTTAAGCAGACTCGCTGATGATATGCCGATAGGTTTTTATACATTTAGTAATTTTGTTCGGGATATAAACCTAAATCATTTCTTGCTTATTACGTGGGGAACATCTCTCGGATATATAGGTAACCCCTGAAATCCTGTTTGAAAGACTTATCTGTTTCTAACATACTAGGTCTATGTGCGTGATGATATCTAGGGTATTATACCAGGACTTCTGATTTTGCAGAAGCAATAGCCTAGTCCTCGTATAACACTCTGCACTGCTTTATTCTTAAAGCTCACCCTCAGCATAAAAAATGATGAAACATTGAAAAATGCTAATCATGTGCTGTTGAAGAAAAGATCCCCAAATGGGACACACCGAAAGTCAAGCCATCATCTCTTTGTCTGAACGGAAGTTCTAACCTGAGCTCTCATGGCCTCGCATTACCCGTTTACAGATATCATTATTGTACGTTCACCCGTAAGACTGAATATAGAAAGTCTGGATACGGGAGTATATTCTGAGGTGGGACACGCGTATAAGTTAAGCCATTAAAACACTAATTCGTATCCTGAACAGATTGAAATTTTTGTGAAAATTTAAATTGGATCAGTATATCGGCAATCACTGCGAATTGTTTAAATGCTTAGTATGTTATCAAAGCTTAATGGTACTAGTAGCTTGTCGGCAGATGATATGATCCCCTAACAGGCTCACCAAAAATATGTTTGTAAATAGTTTACCGCATTTTATTTCATCTTAGTTTAGCCTTCAAAACCCAAAAGATTTCATAGCTTTCTAGTCTAGAAACTTTATTAAAATTCCAAAAAGATTTTACATTTCTGCTTTGTTTTATCGACAAACCAAAGTGGAAAGCTGATCTTCAGACTCGCAGTTTTGAAGCAGATGCAGGAAGTTTCTGAGCTGGACAGATGGGTTGGGAGCTTATCATGCAAAACCTGGCAAAATGCAAAGCCAATGCATGTTCATTAAGTTGAAACTTGTAATTTTCAGAGTAATTGTTTGAAAAAGTTTGAACAAAACGTCAGTATGCTTTGTTTCAGGTCAACCAAGGTCATTAAATTGGACTTGGTCAGCAAAATTAAGTGCCTAGGGTCATTAACTTGGACCTAGATACTTAAGTGGATTTCTAAAAACTGATAAACTCTGAGAAAAAATGTTAAAAAGTCAAAAGGTCAAAGTTATAAAAGTCAAAGAGATGTGTTTGGCTCGGGCGGCAATCCGACCGAGTGGCAATCCGGTCAGACAGCAATCCGAGTCAGTGACACTATAAATAGATGGTCAATCATTTAGTCAAACCTTTCACTCGAGCGACCATCCATTCTATTCTCTCTCACACACTCTCACTTTTGATCTGATTTCTTCGATTTTTCTTTGCACAAAACATTAGATTGTTGGTTAGCACAACTTTCTCAATGCCAAAGGTAAGGTTTCTTGTTTAAATCTGTTAAAATTGATGTTTTTGATGTTTGTTCTTCATGTCGGAACTGTTCGGTGCTTTAATGTTAGATCCAGGAAGATTTAGGTTGTTTTGATGAAATCTGAGCACTAGGTTTTGATCGGAATGATTAGATCTACAAGTTTACCGTTTTGATTTGTGCCATAACTTGATAGAATCTTTAGATCTCATGCTTAGAACGAGTCGGCTGTCGGTGATGTTTTTGTCAAATTAGTCACTGATTAGGCCGAGTTAGGACATGGTGAACATAGGGTTTTGATCGCGCTTAGATTCTCTACGTAGATCTATGTTCAATTTGATGTTTAGGCTTAGAAAATTTTTGATGTTCATATTGTGTTCAAGTTGTTCTTCATGTGTTCTTGACTCGAGTGGCAACTCGGTCGAGTGGCAATCCGACCGAGTGACCATCCGACCCATTGCATGATTACTTGTTAAAAATTTCTAAGTATTTGATGATAATTGTGTTGAAACTGGTAGACTGTTTGGTGATTACCTTGGAAACTGAGCTCTTTACTGTTAAAATGTTTTGAATAGATTGGCAACCCGGTCATATACACTCATTCATCTGTTCATATCTTGTCATGGATAGAGTGGCAATTCGCTCGGGCGGCAATCCGACCGGACAGCCCTCCTATCCACATTACTATGTCTTGAAAATTGAGCACTCATGTCATTGATCGAGTAGCAATCCGACCGAGTGGCAATCCAGTCGGACAGCCATCCGATCCTCATCACTAAAAGACAAAAAAATTTCAACTGATTCATATTTGCCAAAAATCAAGTGGCAACTCGACCAGGTGGTCATCCAATCCAGGGCATTCATTTTCAATGTTGACTAAGTCAAAGGCATTCTGTCTTGTCACATGACTCGAGTGGCAACTCGGTCGAGTGGTAATCCGACCGAGTGGTCATCCTATTCACATGCTGATTGACTTGAGTTGACTACTCTTTACTCGAGTGGCAATCCGATCGAGTGGCAACCCGGTCGGACAGCCATCCGATTCACAGTACTGCACATAGAGAGGGTTCCAGTGTTAGAAAAATTTTGAGTTTTTCAAAATGTTAATTTCTTGTACTAATTGTCTCGAATACTGTGCAATTGTTAATAATAAATATTTTTTTGCAGGACTGGGAGAAAATGCATAACATCTATTGTCTGTTAGAAACGCAGTATACTGACAAAACTTTAGTCGAAGATGTAGCAAAATTTTTGAGGGATAGCAGGGTTGCTAAGGCTCTAACTGACAAGACTATAGCCTATGAATCTCATGTTAGACAATTTTTGAGCTATGCGAGATATGAAGAGAAAGATAAGATGATCTACTCTGCTGTAAGAAAGAGAGATGAGAATGGACAGAATGTGGATTTGGAAATAAAGTTTAATGTTGGTGATATTAGAAGAGTGTTAGATTTAGGTGATTCTGATGATGATCCCACTATTATTTCAGAACGTCTTTGCAAGGGATTATGGTGCAGAATGGGATTCACAGGACACATAAACAGGAAAATGGGAAAAACTATGTTCTGTCACTCTTACAAATTCTTGATACACTATGTAGTACATGCACTATCTCACAGGAAGGGTGCGTATGACGAAACATCTGACTAACGTTTCACAAGTGATATTTGATTACATGGCTGAGAATGCAAAAGGTGGAAGCAAAAAAGTACATCATGTATTGACGTGTGCGTATATATACATAATTTTGCAATGAAATTACACACGAATCGGTTTTAAATTTATAAAAGTGATTATTACTTTAACATCAAAACACACACGAAAGAGGCAAGTATACCCCATCATATATGTAGTAAAGTATCGGTAAGAACCAAGTATCGATCCAAGGAAGTGGGCGGAGGAATAATACTAGACCTTTGTCATTAAATTATCGGAAGAAAGATAAGTTTTGTGATTTTCTAAAAACTAAAGTAAGCATAAACAAATATTTAATAAAACATAGTAAATACCAAATAAGAAAATAGATAAATAGCCTTGCTTCATACACAGCCAAAGCATGTCAACTAAGTCGGTTTTGCCACTAGAAACATTTGGTCAATTCTTTATTTTCAAGACAATTAGTATCCCTTTCGGGAATCCTAACATGACAATCATTCGGAAAGCTAAAACGATAAACACACTTTAACCACCTAAAATTGTTCTTTAACGTGCAATTGATAAATGTCTATGAAAATCTCTTAAAAATAAGTTAGTCACCCGTTAGTCGTTTTCTAACCTCACTTAAACAAGGAAAGTGACATTGGTAAACACAATGCAACCACCGAGACAAGCATAAACTAGATTAAATCACAACCGAGTTCACTTTACGAATCTTGCACATAAATTCACCAAGATAGCAATTTTGGCCTAAACTACTAACTAAGCTAACAAATCATGGCAAGAATTCATAACAACACCGTTTAACCCGTTAAGGTCCTTACGTGACAAAAAGCTTTCTTGATTAACAATAATTACATTTTATTAAACCACTAACCATTTCTAGTATTATGGTTTACACATTTTAACCTAGCTAAACTAGTTAACCAAGTTTAAAGTCTACTAATACATGATTAATTAAGCTTCATTCTTCAACTATCTTAACTAACCAAATACCAATCATCCAACACAATTACTTATAATCAAGAAATCAACAACAATAACAAGGTTGCAAACTAATCATCAAAGATTAACATAGAAAATACTTCCAAGTGTCATTACAAACAAAGTTAACATACTAATGGCTATAATTAAGCAAGGGATTGTTGTGTTTTTCCCAAAGGCTACAATAATAAATAAACATTAATCTAAATGCTTGAAACATTAACAAAATTATGGAAAGATTAGAAAACCAAACCATAAACAAGCACTAGATTAAGAATCCGGATAGTAATGGAGCTAAACGGCACAATATGGCTTGAATCCGGGTCAAAAGCAAAGCCTCCGGAGCCTGTAAAATCGCCTGTGAAGCTCCCAAAATTCCAGAGTTACGAGCAGAATGTTTCTGCATGTTTTTTATATTTTTTCAATCTCGCACGGTCGTTCACTTTATTGGCATGACCGTTCACTTTTTGCATTATTGGAGTTACTGTTCACCATACCGCATGACATCATCTTATCTTGACCGTCTTCGATCCCGCACGACCGTTCCATTGGAGGCACGATCGTGCATCTCCGGGTTCTTGTTGCACGGACATCTGAACTGGTTGTGCATTGCCGGGGTTGGGCTGATCATCGGATCCATACGGGGTGCAACCAACTGCATGCTCGTTCATCTCCGGGATATTCTTGCATGCCGGATCGCACAGTCGTTCACTGCCGGGCTGGTCTTTGTCGTCGAAAACGCACGGTCGTTCCACTAGTTGCACGACCATGCCAATCGCCCAGGTCAGAATCTTCACAGAATGTTCGCAGCTTTGTCGTTTCGTCCGGAAAGTCCTCGTTTTCACTATCATCTTGTCTGGCATGCTGTTTTAGGCCTGTAAACAAAAGTATACTTGATTAAGTATCCGAATGACGGTTTTACGGCCGAAAACGCATGAAATGGGGGACTAAAATGTGTGTAAATTGGTGAATATCATGTATCCTCGTTTCATACAAATGATGATTGATGATCAATTCAAGGACCTTGAGAAGAATGATGATGATGTTTTAGGTCTGAGGCACATGACAGCAGAAGCAATTAGCAGACTTACCAAGGGTCCTGAACCTAGAGTGAAAGGAAAGATATGCAGGATTAACAATCCAGCATATGTTGCTCCAGAAAATGATGCGTGGAGACATGAGAACATTAATTCTGATAATGAAGATGAGAAGATGAGTGTATTGGTTGAAAAGAAAACCCGCTGGTGGTTTGTGAAAGATGGAAAGAGGAAAAGAACTCCGAAGACATCCCTAGTAGTTCCTATTCCAAAGGAGCCAGTTCCGAAGATAGTTGTTAAGGGTATAGTGAAAGGGGGAGTCATAAGGTAGTTAGAATCTTTAGTTGTTATATGTTTCTAATGAATTTGTCAATGCTTGTTTTGTAGGGTCTTCGAAAGAACCACAACAAAGATTGGTGGACGAGCCAGTGTTAGATCCATCTGAAGTTATTCAACAAGGAGTTGATGCACTGAAACATTCTCTTGAAAGCTTTCTACAGTGAAATGAGGAAGTTGCTGGTCAGAAAGAACAAAGTTCAAGTGTTCAAGCTGAAGGTGTCAAAGCAACAGAGCCTGAGGGTGTTGCACGTGATGATTCAAGTGAATATGCTGATGATGAGTCAATTGAGACAGAAACAGAACTTGATCCGTCTACACTTGGTCGTGGAAAGGCTCAATTGAAAAAGAAGCCAACAAAGAAGCAGAAAGCATCTGATGAAGAAGATTCTACCTATGTGCCACCTAAAAAGACAAAGAAGCTAAGAGCAAAACAAAAGGCAGTACAATCAAGAGTGATTCCTAGGAGTGTACGCGCAAAGAAAACTGGTGCTACATTGCCTAAAGATAAAGATGGAAAGAGTGAAAAGCATGTTATAACTTCAAAGGTTCAAGAAGCTGAAAAGGCTCAAAGTGTTGAAGCTCCAAAAGCTCCAGAGGTTCAATCACAAAGTGTTCCCGAGGTTAAGGTACAGAAAACGGTAGGTGGTGATGATTATGTTGAAATCACATGGTTTAAGGCAGCTACACCTCCTCCATCACCTCCACCAAAAGATCAACAACCTGAATCCTCAAGACCAAAGAATGCTTTTCCTGATTTATTTGGAGAGCTTCCTCATGAAACTGGGATTTACAGAGATGATATTCCAGATGAAGATTAAGATATGTTCGACAATGAAGCTGTGAAAGAGCTACAGAAGAAAGTTGGTGAACTTGAAAAAGAAAAAGACAAAGCTGTTGCTGAGCGAGATGTGCTGAAGAAGCAGGTTGAGGAGTTAATGAAAGTTAACGAAGAAATCAAGACTGTCATGATAAAGCAACAAGAAAAGTTAAAGAAAGTGAAAGATGGCAATCATGACAACTCACAACTGTTTAAGATTCTTTCGGTAGAAAACATTGAGATGCGTGAGAAGATGAAGAATCTGCATGAGGTAAATCAAACTTTAAATCAGCTGCTAAGAGAAATCAATGAAGCTTCGTCAAATGAAATGAAAGCGATGAAGTTGGAGATGGAAGCTATGAAAGCTGACAAAGTAATGAAAGATGAACAGCTCAATATGCTATACGCATTTATAGAAAGTCATCTGAGCATTGATGTTCATGTTGCCTTCAACAATATTGAGGTCAAAAGAGCTGAAGAATGCAGGATTGAGAAAGAAAGAGAGTTGGCTCAAGAAGCAACTCAAAGAAGAAAAGGATTGGTAGTAGATGCTGAAGAAATTCTTGGGTCGTCAAGTCAACCTGAAGCAGGAGGTTCATCGAGCCAAGTAGATGTAGAGATGGTTGATGCAGAAGCAGATCCTAAGGGATTTGTGCTTGTTGGTAAGGCTTCTACTCTTTCTTATGATTTCAATGATATTATTCGCCGTGTGTTGGTTGAACAACGGAGGAGAAAGGCGAAGGAGCCTGAGAAGCTTTTGTTAAAATGGAAAGAAGAGGAAGAGGTTGAAGCAGAAGACGAAGAAGAAGAAGAAGAAGAAGAAGAAGAAGAGAATGACAATTTAGATGATATTCTTGATGCTGTGGAGAACTACGATCTATCTTGGGATCAGTTCATAGATGAAGATGAAGACAAAGACCAAGGTTCTACTGGTTTACTTATTGTGAATCCTAATGTTCAAGAGAAGATTGATGATTTGATGAACGATGAGATCAATGAACAGGATGATGATCAACAACAAGGGTCTTCTTCATCAGGAAAACAACACGTTGACCAGGTATTCCTCACACAACCTACTGCGATTTATTTACATGCTCGAAATGAGGGGGAGCTAGAGGTACCGAGGTCTAGGGCAGAAATGTTGGAGGAGCTGGGATTAGATGATGGGAAATTCAAGTTCGACATTAAAGATGAAATTCCTGCGTCACCAGAAAAAGAGTATGAATTTGCTTATGTCCAAGAAGCAGATAAGTATGATGAGGTGATTGTTGAAGAAGCGTCTGACTCATCTGATGAGGAAACAGATTTTCACTACTCTGGTGTTGATGAAACGTTTCCATCATTCGCTGAAATGTTCTAAGATCAAAACGAAGATGAGATCAGGAGAAAGTTTGTTGAGAAGATTTCAACTGAAGGTGTGCCAAAGACCATTTCTCGAGAGAATCTTGCTGAAAAGAGAAAGAAATGGTTTAAGGTGATGCCAAAGGAAAGAAAGTATATAAGGCCGCTTCAGTATTTTACGCACAATAAAGATATTTCATGGGGAGATATTCTTTCATGGGGGTATCTGGAAGACTTGCAGGTGTATGCCATTCGACGGGAGCAAGGGGTACAGTATTTTGAGTTTCTGTCAGACATAAAGACCCTCTCGTGGTGGGATGTTGATGAGCTTGTCCAAACAAAGAACATAAAGCAGTTCTACTATGGTTTGGATGTGAAACAACATGATCAACACCTGTGGAATTATGTGAAGCAGCAGGCTAAGGCTAGATATCATGATTGGAAGCCGCATCGTCCAAAGCAGATTGTGACTATCCTGGAAAACGGAGAGAAAGATATAACTCTGGATATCAAGCCTCCATGGTGTTTAAAGAACATGCCACTTCGTGCTATGGAACAAGATTTCCATGAAGAATTTCAAGGTTGGTTATACAATCCTAGCACAGCGGAAGCGGTAATTTCTTTGTTCGATAAGTCTAAAGGGGAATCAAGAAGGATATGCATACTAGACCCGATGTGGCTAGTAAATTGTTCAAAGAAAGACATTGATTGCTTGTTCTACAACAAGATTGTTTACGAAAAGGCTGACAAAGTTCAAGCAATGCAATACCAAAAGATTGTAGATGTATGC
>JARYGA010005546.1:15000-16968 GCA_030545235.1 Helianthus tuberosus
GAGCGCCCAAGCCAAAGGAGGCTGGTGGCGCGCATAACAGCCCAAATGCCCCAACGATGACTGAGAACAAGCGCCCCTCTCCCCTCCCTCCCCCCCACCAAGCGCCCCTCCCCCCCACGTTGCCTGCCCACGTTGCCTCGACGACCAGCAAACCTCGAAAATTATGATTCCTCGAAAAATTAATGTCTGTTCCTGTCACTTTACTTTTTGTGCAAAATGTATGTATAGGGGAGACCAGGGGCTTGAGCAACCCCTGTGCCCAAGCATGGGCATGATAGAAGCACACGAGACGCGAGGTTTAAAGCCTATACAAGCAAGGCGTCGGTCTCCCCAAGCCCCGTTGCCTATAAATCAAGCCCGATGCCTTGTAAATGCCCCACACGATGCCTACAAGCAACAACGATGTTTGCTAGTTAATCGATCGATGCCCCACACATTGCAGCATGTTGCCTAGTAAACAAGCCATGCTGCCTTGGAAGCGCCCCACATCATGGCATGTTGCCTAGAACGCTGCCCAGCACGCTGCCCTTGTTCCCGCACGACGACCTGAAAGCGTGGCTGACCACGTGCTTGCCTTCAAAAATTATGATTTCTCAAAAAATTAATGTCTGTTCCTGTCACTTTACTTTTTGTGCAGAATGTATATATAGGGGGGTGGTAGTACTCTTGGGGTAGAGAGGCATGTGCTGGGATGGCATGCCAAGGCATGTGCTGGGATGGCATGCCTTGGTGTGTGCTGGGATGGCATGCCAAGGACAAGGATGTGCTAGGAAGGCATGCCAAGGCAGGCAAGCACATGCATTGTGAGCGAGATGAGACGGTTGTCTTTACCCCAAGAGTGCCCAAGGGAGAGGAAAGAGGTGTCAAACGCATGCTGAGCCCCACTTCGGTAGTTTGGCACCCCCATAAGCATTCAGGCAAGCGTGCCTATGGGTAAAGTCGGTAGAGCTTGTCAGCCATGTTGGGTACTATTGTTTGGACGAGATGATGGCACACGTCAAGCTTGCTTTAAGGTAACGTTCTGGCAGCACAGCCAGCCCGCAATTGCTAGTTCAAGCGGGTGGAATCTGCCTATAGGGGCGTTGCTTGCTTGCTTGCTGTGGAATTGGGCACGCCCAATATGTATCATCGACCCACGTAGTTCCTGCATGGCCCCATAGGTATTCAGGCAAGCGTGCCTATGGGTAAAGTCGGTAGAGCTTGTCAGCCATGTTGGGTACTATTGTTTGGACGAGATGATGGCACACGTCAAGCTTGCTTTAAGGTAACGTTCTGGCAGCACAGCCAGCCCGCAATTGCTAGTTCAAGCGGGTGGAATCTGCCTATAGGGGCGTTGCTTGCTTGCTTGCTGTGGAATTGGGCACGCCCAATATGTATCATCGACCCACGTAGTTCCTGCATGGCCCCATAGGTATTCAGGCAAGCGTGCCTATGGGTAAAGTCGCTTGAGCTTGCCAACACCCATGTTAGCTGTAGTCTGGACCGATGATGGCACAAGGATGCTTGCTTTAAGGTAACATTCCGGCAGCACAGCCAGCCCGCAATTGCTAGTTCAAGCGGGTGGAATCTGCCTATAGGGGTGTTGCTTGCTTGCTGTGGATTTGGGACACGCCCAATATCTATCATCGACCCAACGAACTGCTCAAATGGGTTGCTGAGGGCTATTTTGGCACTGACGGTTCAGTTGTTTGCTTGGCTCTGATAAACGTTTAGATGTCATGATGCTTGGGATCCAATAAATTTATGTGGGAAGCTGAGAGCTGGAACCCAATGTCATTCACCAGATGGCTTAGCTTCGTCAGTGTGTATAATATGTCATTGAACCCCAATCCTCGATGCCAACCTGATTATGACTTTTGGATTGCAATTATCATGGCTATCAAAAACTGAGTAGGAGTCATGGAATAAGTGAACAATTTGTAGCTTTTATAGCTGTCAGCTTTCGCATCGCCCGGTGTGTTTTGGGAA
>JARYGA010005547.1:0-32757 GCA_030545235.1 Helianthus tuberosus
ACACCCCCCCCCCCCTCTTCTGCAGTATTGTGTGTAACAGTTGAGGGCCGAGAAGCAGCATTCGAGGCACCTGAGTTACCTACATGAGCAATAGGAGAATCAACAAGAATATCAAACGATTTAAAAAGATGAGCATAATTATAGAGAGTAAATGGCCCGTTTCCAGCATCGGTCTGATTTTCCTCGAGCCATTGTACGTCGAAGGACTCAACAATCTGTCCTGTCTTCTTGTTGTACACTCTATATGCAGTTTTGTTCTCATGTGCAGCTTTTCCAGCATATCAATGAAAAAACACTCATCTCCCCTAGCATCAAAGTTTGGTATAGTTTCCAAGTGTAGAAGGGTACATGGGCAACCGAAAGCTCTAAAGAGCCCAACATAGGGTTTCTCACCAAACTACACTTCTTGAGGCGTCTTCATGCATGCTTTGTTTATGTTCACTATGTTTTAAACATAGCACGCTGTATTGATAGCCTCATCCCAAAAGAAGATTGGGAGCTTAGAATCACACAGCATCATGCGGGCCACTTCAATCATGGTTCGATTCCTTCTTTCGGCAACTCCATTTTGCTGAGGAGTCCTAGCAGCGCTGTATTGCCCAACGATTCCCCTTTCAGCACAAAAGAAATTCAATTTAGCATTCTTGAATTCGGTTCCATTGTCGCTGCGAATTCCTTCACTTTCTTGCCAGTCTGATTCTCCATAAAGATTTTGACTTTTTGACCACTTATGCAGTCTCACTCTTGTTAACTAGGAAGAAAACCCAAGTAAAATGTGAGTAGACATCAGTAATCACCAAACAGTAAGACTTTCCTGACAAACTGAGCAAGTTCACAGGACCAAAGAGATCCATGTGAAGAAGCTGCATCACATTGTTGATTTTGGATAATTTTGGGAAAGTGTGGTTTTCGATGATGTTTACCCTTTGCAAAGGAAACACATTTTTCAAAAGTGATAAAATCTTTCACTGGTAGACCCCTTACCAACCCCAGTTTTGTAACACGGTTTAGATTTTTAACGTTTGAATGTCCTAAACGACGATGCCACAACATAGCATTATGTTCAGAGATTTTAGTAAACAAGCAGGCAACGCTTTCAGCAGGTGGTTTGTTCATGTCAATGACATAAGCGTTGCCTTTTCGATCAGATTTCAGCAATATCCACTCCTCAGGAATGACCATTCCTGGTTTCAAAATGAGGCAATGTTTTTCGATGTAGTGAGTTGAGTAACCATTGTCGCATATTTGAGAGACGCTCAGTAGACTATGCTTCAACTTAGGAACGTCGTTGACTTCTTTGAAACAGAGATCACCATTCTTCACTGTGCCTCGCTGGGTGATCTTTCCTTTCTCTCCTCCCGCAAAAGCAACATATCCTCCATTGAATTTTTCAAGATCAGCCAGTTGAGATAAGTCGCCAGTCATGTGCCTGGAACAGTCACTATCAATGACCCAAAGTCGAATGATAGCCCTCCATAGCCGTTCCTGCACAGTATGCAAGATCAGTTAGATTTTGGTACCCCAGGCTATAGTAGCAGTGGGCACACCGTGTTCATTAATATACGTTACTTGCATCCAAATCAGATTTCCTTTAGAGTAGATAGGTTTGTCATTGTTGCACGATGATTCGAGAGAGGCATCTAGAACAGGACTCTTTGGTTTCCAAACTTGCTTAGGCCTTTCCAATTTCTTGGATGCCTTGGGCAAAAAAAGTTTAGAGTTTGGAACATGACTCTTTTTAAGTTTCATTTCTTTTGCCTTGTTCCAGTCTTGATGAGAAAGCTTCACCTTGGAATTCAACTTCTTAACAGGTTTGGATTTTTGAGTCTTCCCCTGTTTCGAAGGTTTTAGATTCCCTTTTGTAGCCTTCTGATGCTCTCCTTCTTTGAGTTTATCAGGACGATGCTGACAATTTCTTGCAATGTGTCCAGCAATGTCACATGTGTAACATATTTGTCGTTTCACGTGCGGCTTTGCCTGAGATCCATCAGTCTTTGTAGAACTTGAGGACTTGTGTGGATCCTGAGATACTAGCGAAACAGGTTTACTTAGATCTTTAGAAGCATAATTATTTTTGTTTACATTTTTCGATCTTGATCTCGGTGGAATATATTTTGTTTCACCACCCTTTTTAGTTTGTTTTACAAATAAATTTTTAGATTCATCAGCTTTATTAGGCAAAACAACTAAATTCAAATCCATGCAGATAGAACCAAAGTAAATGTTAGAACATTCATCGCTCTTAAACACAGAGCCCACACAATCTAAAGCATCAGAAGAAATTGAAATATTGTTTGTTTTTTCAGACATTAAAATAATTTTTTCCTGAATTTTATTTTTCAAAGCAACTAGATCAACATCATCCTCCTCATCTTCATCCACCCACTCTTCAAAAATCACTTGGTCTGCATTTGAAGCAACATGGTTAGTAACATTCACTTATTCACAAACGGTGTCAGGCGAACCCTTAGTAACATGTTCATTCTCGAGTGACACCGTTTGTTCAGAAGTTTCAGAATCATTATCATTCGAGAGTGCAGCAGGGACTTCTGTAGTCGTTTCATTATTAGACTCAACAGAAGCTCCTGATGTCAATTTTGATTCTTCGTTGGTTTGTTCTGATTCACCTGTTTCAGACGATTCGTTGCTAGATTCTACTGAATCAACAAACTCTGAGTTTTCACAGTTTGCTGTTTCTGAGGAATCACATGTCGAATTAGCTGAAAGTTTGTTCGCTAGACTCTACTTCAATCTGTGGTGATTCAACTTTTGCAGGTGATTCATTGTTGGACTCGACTGATTCAACTATTTCTGATTTATTTCAATTAGTTGTTTCAAAAGAGTCACATGATGAATCAGATGAAGAAATTGACTAGCTGTAGTATTTGCTTTTGATAAATTTCATTCTTGTGTTGTTCTTTCTAAACGATAGTTTATACAGACCATGCAGCCATTCATTATCTCTTTATAAAAACATGATGCCAAACCACGTTTAATCAGATGGATTCTACTCCTCCAAGAATTTGACATTGAAATAAAAGACAAAAGAGTAGTAGAAAACACCGCTGCAGGTCATCTATCCCGCTTGGAAGATCCAGCATTGGAGGCAACCAGGGACAAGCTCATCAATGAAAAATTCCCAACGGAATCCTTAGAAATGGTGGAATACCAAGAAGAACCATGGTACGCCGACTACGCCAACTACCTAGCTAGTGGAATAGTCACAAAAAGATGGTCACATCATCAAAGAAAAAAATTCTTTGCCGATGTAAAGCATTATTTTTGGGAAGATCCTTATCTTTTCAAAATGTGTGCCGACCAACTTATCCGACGATGCGTGCATGGTAGTGAAGCAAGAAAAATTCTCCGTCATTGTCATAAAGGTCCATACGGAGGACATCATGGAGCCGCTAGTACCGCACGAAAGGTATTTGATTCAGGATTCTATTGGCCAACCATTTATAAAGACTCCCAAAATCTTATCAAGTCATGTAATGCATGCCAACGATCAGGTAATATTTCCTCAAAAAACGAAATGCCACAAAATGGCATTTTTTTTTGTGAAATTTTTGATGCGTGGTGACTAGACTTTATGGGACCTTTCCCACCATCAAAAGGAAACAAATATATAATTGTGGCAGTGGATTACTTGTCAAAATGGGCCGAAGCCGAGGCTCTTCCAACAAATGATGGGAGAGTCGTGGTAAGATTCTTGAAACGACTATTTTCTCGTTTCGGAACTCCAAAAGCATTAATAAGTGATAGGGGTACCCATTTTTGTAATCATCAACTTGAAAAAAATTTAACAAGATATGGGGTCTATCACCGGATCTCAACTGCATATCACCCTCAAACAAATAGACAAGCCGAAGTGACTAATCGAGGTTTAAAAAGAATACTTGAAAAAACCGTAGGATTAAATAAAAAAGAATGGGCCGATAAATTAGACGACGCTTTATGTGCTTTTCGAACTGCGTATAAAACAATAATGGGTACCACCACATGTAAGCTTGTCTATGGAAAAAGTTGTCATTTGCAAGTAGAAATAGCACACAAGGCCTACTGGGCATTAAAAAACGTAAACTTAGACCTTGAAACCGCTGGAAAGAATCGATTTTGTCAATTAAACGAATTAGACGAATTAAGGAATCAAGCATACTCTAACACTGAAATTTATAAGGAAAGAATGAAAAACTTGCATGATAAACGTATTAAACCTAATGAATTTCGAGTAGGAGATCAAGTTCTATTGTTTAATTCACGATTTCGATTATTTCCTAGAAAATTAAAGTCTAGGTGGTCGGGACCTTTTTCTATCACACATATTTTTTCACAAGGTGCAATTAAGATTAAATCTCGAAACGGAATTCCATTCAAAGTTAACAGACAACGGCTTAAGCCTTATCAAGGATTCACTGAGGATGATGAGGAAGAGATCTCGCTACAAGCGATCGAGGAATGATTAAACGAAGGTTTGTGTACTAACATCATGTCTTGCAGGTAATGGACTTCGGGAAAGCTTCAAAAATTGGTAAGATATCTAAACCAAGTTTCGGGAAACAAGTCAATCACACGTGCACTATAAAAAATTAAAATTCTGGCCGCCCACGGGGGTGTGTTCGGCTACTGTCGAAATTAAAACCCCTTTCTCTTCTCATTTTCTCATTTCACCACGACCCGTTTCCCCAAAAACTCTCTAGTTCTCCGCAATTCTCTGCAGATTTTTACGTTTTTCTTCCGTTCAACGTCAACAAGGTATGATTCTATCATCTTTTGTAATTAGTTTAACGATTTCCATGTAGATTAACATCAAAAATTTGGGAAAAAATCTAGGGTTCTTGAACTTGAACCAAACCAAACCCCAATTTTTTGCTTAGCTCTAGTAGTATTAGTGTAGTTGCATGTTATAGGAAGTAAATCAACTGATATTGTTTGTAGATTTGCTCGATTTCAAGTATAAACCACAAACCCTTGTTTTTAAACCAAAAAAGATAAAATTGATGGGGTAAACGGTTTGTTTTTAGAAAAACGACACTTGGGATTTCATTTTTGGGGAAAACTGCCCCTACTCAACCAAAAATTTTCAAGTTTTTGAAACCGGGTCGAAAAATGAAGATTTGGGGAAACAGAACCCTGACCACGGGGTCATGGTCAGCGAGCACGGGGCATGGCCGGAAGATATAAGCTGAACACGGGGCATGGCCAGTGGCCACGAGGCCATGTCTAGCCTCCAATTTTCAGTTTTCTTTGAAAATTTATCGTAACATGCTGATTGTTTTGTGTTTTCTTTTGAAGAAATGGCCAGCAAGTTCACCAGGTTCAAACCGACAGAGTGGGACTACCAAGCTTGCTATGAAATACTTCAAACAAGGCCTGAAGAAACACCAAAACAAGCATGCCTCGAAACCTTGGAAGCTGTGAGGCAACTCGGCACAAGACTCCATGCGGTTCATGAGTATAGCATGGAGTTTTACAGTTCTTTCACGTTCAAAGCAAAAGCCAAGTCGTTTAACGAAGAAGGGGTTCAATTCAGATGTGTGGGGTGCTTTCAATTTCCATTGCACAGTTTGGAGTGAATGTGGGTCTATTCACTGAGAAAGAGTCCGGTGAAGAGGAGAACATGGGTGGTCTTCGTGAACTCCCAAACAACATGCGCCAGACGACATGGGCTCAAATCGGGGATGGTGCATATGATCCAAGCGTCACAAAGAGCTCTCAGTTGCGGGACCCCCACTACCGCTACATTCACCGGGTCCTTAGCAACTCCCTAAGTCAAAGGTGTGACAGCACTGGTGTGGTCAACCTACGTGATCCTACTGTCCTGTATTGCATTCACAACCGCGTTCCTCTCGATGTCACTCACTTACTCCTAAGGAATATGCATCTGAATCAGTTGGCTTCCTCCCTGACACCAATCTTTTTCGAGGGATGGATCTACCATCTCTTCAAGACCTATGTTCAACGCATGCTAAAATCGTTCCGTAAGGGTCCATGGTCTGGGAAGGTAGATCTCACCCAATGCCGCTCAATGGGAATCATCCACGAGATGGGTGACGGGACAGTCCGCTTCCAAACCACTCAAGGACACATTTGGAACCCGGAAGAAGCCCTCTTCCTACACGCCGACCCAACCCGTCCTCGTCCTCAATATCAAGGCTACCAAACGGGTTCCTCCTCCCAAGGAGGTGGTTTTCCTTATTTTCAAAGTATACATGATCTTTTGCAGGAAAACTTAATGTGCACCCACAACACATACAATATGGCTAGCAACACCTTTACCTGGGTTGGAGCAGTGGAGCGCAACGTCTCCGCTATGCAGGATGACATCACATACATCCGGTAGCATATGGTGTACCGGGGAGAGGAGGGTGATGAGGACGAGGATATGGACTAAGCAGAGGCATTGGAGGTGATATGGTGTGGAGACAGATGCGGTATCCCAGGTTAACCCTTTCTCTCTCACGAACAATTTCTGGCCTGCATGCCATGGTTTGAACAATTTACTTTCCTAGACAATTTTTATTTTTTGCATTTTATTTTCTTTTTATGTGTCTGATGACGGATGATGAACTTTGGTAAATTAAGATGTTTGTTATGTAATGTATGGTGTAGTGTTTAGCAAAATAGGTACACAGGAAGCTTGGATGCACTAAGCATTAGTGCTAAACTGGAACCAAAAGCCAAAACCTGTAATCATCAATTGTAGATTGCCACCACGGGGCAGTGGTCTGCGACCACGCCCCCGTGCCAACATCCCTGAACTACTGTTTTGTCTGAACCCTGCCCATCTAGGGGTCATGGCCACTAGGCACACCCCGTGGCCAAGTTTCTATAAGTTCGTGTTACTGGCACTCTGACCACGGGGCCGTGCTCAGCCAGCATGAGGTCGTGGCTAGGTGCCCAGTAACACCAAATCTTGTTTTTCGACACCTTTTTACACATTCAATCAACCTAAAAACTTTTTTTGTTGGACACATTGAGGACAATGTATAATTTAAGCATGGGGGGATACTAAAACCATGAATCTTGCAAGTCCTAATAACAAGCCTTACACAAAACTCTATTGGAACCGCTAATCACCCCAATTTTTTTCAAAATATTTCATTTTATTACTTGTCTTGTTTTAATTCGGGAATAAAAAGTTTTAAAAAGGTTATATATTTATAAATTTACAACCGATAATGTCGTGATAAAAAGAACCGAATAAGAAAATTATGAAAAGGCGTGACAAATCTAATTAAAATTTGATTATATATACTTGATCACATTATAAACCCATTCCCACAACAAGTGAGTTTTGAGCCTTTATTGAGAATACAAGCATATATCTTTAAACTAAATGCTCAATTTTAGTTTCTTGTGTGAATATCAGCCTGGTTCTTACGACTCTAGAACTTGCCACGACGATACATTCCCGGTCCTTACCAACTTGAACCCAATTAAGTAAATGATAGAGGCATTAGGACTAACCAATTTTCCTTTCAACACCATTATTTTTCATTTTTTTTATCACCTACCCAAAATCCCCCTAGTTAACCCCATTGAGCCTAAACCTTTTCATTTCAAAAACCACAAAACAAACACCCTTTACCCACCAAAACCTTTTTTTCTTTTCAACCCCTTTGTTTTAGTAAAATGCTTGGTTATCCTGTGACATGAAAAAAAATAAAAGTCTTGTAATAAACAAACAAGTTCCTCAAAGAAATCTTGTTTGAATGTGCTTAGCTTAAATAAAAGTCACAAAAACAAAAGGTTTTACGACGACTGACGCTTTTTACGTTTTTCGCCATTTTTACTAACCACTAACCAAAACCACCTACCCTTAGCCCAAGCCTAACCCTTCCCCAAGTCCTCTTGATATTTATGAAGGTTTATAGTTAAAAAGGAGGAGGATTGATCGCTTGGCAAGCATACGGTAGAAGTAAGTTCCATGCCGGTCTCGAGTGTTTCACAAAAATACATCTTCGGCCGAGTGTTGAGTGATCTCCCGTGAGGTATGTGAACTTGTATATAAATGGAATTTTAAAGAGGCATGTTATGCCCAAATAAGTAATTTTTCTTATAAAACGTTCTAAATAAATCATGACGAATAGGATTGTAAATAAAATAAAAATAAAACTCAATAAGGATCTTGGATTCCCGACACACATGATAAGCCCAAAACTTCTCCTCTACCTCTTCCATTTGGGTGTGTAAGCCACATATTAAAGAGTTTTGTTTGAGGACAAGCAAAGATTCAAGTGTGGGGGTATTTGATGTATGCAAAATGTAACATATAAATTACATCAAATAAGTCATAAAACTAACCCTTTTTAGTACTCATGTTGGAAAAGCGTGTTTTTGTCATCCTTTTGAATTTATAGGACCAAATGAGCTTAAACGAACAAAATGAGCAAATAAGCAGCCAAAACCAACATAAATACAAAGAAAAGGAATAAACGTGACATGCCCGACCCCTCGGCAGCATCCCAAAAGTAAAAAAAGGATTCAGAAGACTGACCACGGGGCCGTGCCCAGCTGAACACGGGGCGTGGTCAGGGACATTGTAACACCCTTAATATTATTTAACGGTTTTCGTATAATTTACAAAAATAAACATGTGATTATGAGCACATTTATATTACAAAATTGTGGTTTATTAAAACTTTTACAATTTACAGTTTAGAACAACATAGCGTAATTGAATTCATCGTTTAAAGCTACGACGACGCGACTTGCGGAAGCTTCTTTATCACATGTTTGGTTCCTTTTCGTCGCTTGATCTTCATTCGGGTACTCTTGATATTCACCTATGATCAAAACCAACATAAAAGTTAGTTTTGATAACTTAAATATAAGTTTAAACAAGTTCTACACGTCAAACGATAATTAAAAAAAATATTTGTTTTGCAGCTTTTATGTCTCTCGCGTGTCGCGAGAGACTCTGAAAAACTTGTCGCGTGGCGCGACGTCTGTCGCGTGTCGCGCCCCACTCAATGTGACCCGTCGCATGGCGCGGGGGGGAATCAATTTCCAGCGGGTTTGTTGCTGAAACCTGCATTTGCCCAGCTGTAAGTTTAATCGAAATTCAACTTTAAAATGTCATAACTTTTGTTCTACTTATCCGATTCGCGTGATTCTTTTTCCTACGCGACCGTAATTTAGTTCTCCATTTCGTGGAGTTAAAATTCAGCATTTAAACTAATAAAATTCCAAATTTCTAAGCATTCGGCTTATTATTCAAAATCAACATTTTGACCCATTTGTATTTAAAACCACCAACTTGTTTCTAATTAATCAAAATACATGTTCCAATGTATTTAACACAAAATATTTAGCTCGGGTTCGTAATTGCTATAATTTGCGCGACTAATACGCAAGCTATGTGCATAAACTATTTTGACCCGTTTAGGGAATTTAAGCAATTTAGTCTAAAACTTGCTCTTTTCTTTTTGACACTACAATATTTCCATATCTAAATAACTATATATAATCCACCACAACTATTTTGTGGTGGATTTAACATAACGAACCCCTTTTCCTCAATTCTACCCATAAACTAGTCATTTTACGCAAATGACCATTTTTAGGCATTTGAACTACGAAGTTTATGCCTACAACTCTTACATGTATATAAGGGTTACATAATTACAATGCAAGTTTCTAAACGGCCTCTAGGGGTCGTTTGCTCGTTTTATCCATTAAGGGCTTTTCGGTCAATTCTAGTCTCTTATTTTACGATGAAAGACGCTCACAACCATTTGACCAAAATAGCACTTTTAGCTACAACATAATAATGTGTACCTAGCCCGGTCAACATATAGACCCGTTTCATTTTTATACCTTGCCTGTATTAGCCGCTAATCCAAAGCGACACAATTATTCAATTTTTTGTTCAATCCTGAGAACATATAACTTGCCAACCACATGTTAGTCGATATTGCCAAATGGTGTTTTCATCACTATTTGGCTCGTTTGGCCCATATGACCAAACGTTTACATACATAACAAAACATGGCTTTAACTACCAATTCGCCCATCCGACCCATTTCGGATTTTACCATTAGATCCCTTTTTTTATCAACAAAGGTTTTTCATTATTTTATATGTCCCGTATTATTTCGTGTCAGAAACATATTTCGGATATAGCATTTTATCGTATTTACGATCTATGAATAAATACATGTCTAAAAAAAAGAGTGTAAGCTTTTTACTTACCTTGAATTCCGATTATGCTTTTCTTCTCATACTTGATTCGTTTGACCACTTCTTTCCCAAGCCTCCACCTAGCTCGTTAAGCATCGAACTATTGTCAACATTTACAAAGTGGTTAGATTAGTCATTAACAATCATGACTATTCCACATTACTTATTTTCTATGTCGAAACTACTATTCGACTTCCTCATTAGTTAGCTTAACTTATCATAAGTTAACTATTTTCGATCACATGGTCTACACAATTAAGTCTAAATCAACATGATATTTAGAACTCTTATCGTTTCATATTTCGCATAATTTGCCATATCATTCAAATGTGCGTTTCACTCGAAATTTCAACATTTTAGCTTTCATTTAGGCATGTTCATATCACTGAAAATAGGTTGTTTTTGGTGACCTGTTTAACCTGTTTACATGTCTTCAAAAATTATGATTTTTTTATGTGACGTACCTCTCATAGGGTCTTGTGTTAAAATTTCAAGATCTAACTCTTTACCAAAAATTCGTAAAAATTCATTTACTAAGCTGCAATCAGATTTGTCACTTCTGACTGCAGCTTACAAAAAAAATCATTTAAAATTTCTCGTTTATCCGATAGACGAAATTCCAATTGGAGATATTTGGAATTACCTGAAGCTACCTACAGTAAAAATTTGAGATCATAAATCAATTCTTAAATTGAGTGATGACATTCGTAATGGGCTGCAAATTCTGCCAGAAAATGCAGCCTGAACCTTCGATACCGAAAAATTCATAAAACATTCAATTTTCGTCAAAAAAATGCAATTCCGGTGGGGTTTTAAAGATATTTCCTGGAATTACATTTTAGACTCAAGAAACACATCTTTTTGTCTCGTTTTGTCCACGTTACAGCCAATACAAGTCGGCTGTAAATTCTGATCTGAAGCTGTTTGAATTCAGCTTTCAATTAAAGCATGTTCATGACATCATAACACTATTTTTTTAGCAAATCAAAACCCTAAAAACATCACATACATGAATTTAGCATCAACAAATCTGAATTTACTCCATATAAATCGAATTACACTAGAATAACTATCAAAATCCTAGTGTTTAACATGTTCCACAAAAACCCACTAATCACCTTCAATGGTGTTCATAGAATTTACTAGAATTAAACATGATTTTAACATATACTTGTCTAGGGTTTACTCATAAACACTATATTGTTCCTATTCCATCCATATAACAAACAAGCAACCATAAATTTCGAATTCTCTAAGTTTACTCAAAAATTCAACTAGAGATTTCCCATAGAATTCACATACCTTCCGACTCCTTTTTCAGTGGAGATCACTATTTCGTACTCGGATTTTTATTTGGAACTGAATTTGATCTTCAATTTGGGAAAATTAACATGAACTAGGGTTTAGTGGGGAGCCTGATGTCGCCCCTGTGTTCCTGTACGACCAGACAGACCTAAGTGTGTGTTTGGTGTGAGTTATTTTGATTTTGATCATTCAAGTTTCTAACTTTACAACTTAGGCCCCTCAATTTTTGTTTTATTTATAGTTTAGGGGTTTTCATCCATGGTTTATAAAAGGTTTACTAGTCCATGGTTCTTTATTGTTTTTAAACTAATAATTAACAAGTTTAATTCCCCTAGTTAACTTAGTGAGTCCCGGGAGTTCTAACCCGTTTATTTTAAGTTCCGTCAACTCGGCCCTTTTATCCATTTTATTTCTCAAAAGTTCTTATCCGCTTTTTAATTAATATTAGGATCATTTATTTAAATCCTAATATTTACCTGGTTACTTTACCACTAACGGTACTTTACCTGTCTTTTATTGTTAACGGGGTTTGATTACCAAACCCGTTATCGGGGTGTTACAAGTCTACCCCCCTTAAAGAGGTTTCGTCCCCGAAACCTTTCTCACGTATTTATTAGTTTAGATCATCTGAACCTTAGTTTTCGGTGATCACTTGAGCATTACTCGCATATAATAATCTTACCAAAAAGTATGGTAATGAGTTTTTAGTTTTAAGTAATATGCGCCTTTCACGTGTAAGGCCTCGTAGGCCATTACCTTCAGCTTGTATTTATTATTCTGGTCACTTATTTGACCGAGTTGTCATCTGATTACTCGGTCGTATTTGTTATTCAACATTTTTACTTCTAGCTAATTTTATGTTGACAAGCGCCTTGCGTAAGTCGTAACACTATTTTGACTTCGAATGGTTTTTACCGGCTAGACTGATTTGTCGCCATCATTTTAAGTCATAAAACTAACCCTTTTTTAGTACTCATGTTGGAAAAGCGTGTTTTTGTCTTCCTTTTGAATTTATAGGACCAAATGAGCTTAAACGAACAAAATGAGCAAATAAGCAGCCAAAACCAACATAAATACAAAGAAAAGGAATAAACGTGACATGCCCGACCCCTCGGCAGCATCCCAAAAGTAAAACCAAGGATTCAGAAGACTGACCACGGGGCCGTGCCCAGCTGAACACGGGGCGTGGTCAGGGACATTGTAACACCCTTAATATTATTTAACGGTTTTCGTATAATTTACAAAAATAAACATGTGATTATAAGCACATTTATATTACAAAATTGTGGTTTATTAAAACTTTTACAGTTTAGAACAACATAGCGTAATTGAATTCATCGTTTAAAGCTACGACGACGCGACTTGCGGAAGCTTCTTTATCACATGTTTGGTTCCTTTTCGTCGCTTGATCTTCATTCGGGTACTCTTGATATTCACCTATGATCAAAACCAACATAAAAGTTAGTTTTGATAACTTAAATATAAGTTTAAACAAGTTCTACACGTCAAACGATAATTAAAAAAATATTTGTTTTGCAGCTTTTATGTCTCTCGCGTGTCGCGAGAGACTCTGAAAAACTTGTCGCGTGGCGCGACGTCTGTCGCGTGTCGCGCCCCACTCATTGTGACCCGTCGCGTGGCGCGGGGGGGGGGGGGGAATCAATTTCCAGCGGGTTTGTTGCTGAAACCTGCATTTGCCCAGCTGTAAGTTTAATCGAAATTCAACTTTAAAATGTCATAACTTTTGTTCTACTTATCCGATTCGCGTGATTCTTTTTCCTACGCGACCGTAATTTAGTTCTCCATTTCATGGAGTTAAAATTCAGCATTTAAACTAATAAAATTCCAAATTTCTAAGCATTCGGCTTATTATTCAAAATCAACATTTTGACCCATTTGTATTTAAAACCACCAACTTGTTTCTAATTAATCAAAATACATGTTCCAATGTATTTAACACAAAATATTTAGCTCGGGTTCGTAATTGCTATAATTTGCGCGACTAATACGCAAGCTATGTGCATAAACTATTTTGACCCGTTTAGGGAATTTAAGCAATTTAGTCTAAAACTTGCTCTTTTCTTTTTGACACTACAATATTTCCATATCTAAATAACTATATATAATCCACCACAACTATTTTGTGGTGGATTTAACATAACGAACCCCTTTTCCTCAATTCTACCCATAAACTAGTCATTTTACGCAAATGACCATTTTTAGGCATTTGAACTACGAAGTTTATGCCTACAACTCTTACATGTATATAAGGGTTACATAATTACAATGCAAGTTTCTAAACGGCCTCTAGGGGTCGTTTGCTCGTTTTACCCATTAAGGGCTTTTCGGTCAATTCTAGTCTCTTATTTTACGATGAAAGACGCTCACAACCATTTGACCAAAATAGCACTTTTAGCTACAACATAATAATGCGTACCTGGCCCGGTCAACATATAGACCCGTTTCATTTTTATACCTTGCCTGTATTAGCCGCTAATCCAAAGCGACACAATTATTCAATTTTTTGTTCAATCCTGAGAACATATAACTTGCCAACCACATGTTAGTCGATATTGCCAAATGGTGTTTTCATCACTATTTGGCTCGTTTGGCCCATATGACCAAACGTTTACATACATAACAAAACATGGCTTTAACTACCAATTCGCCCATCCGACCCATTTCGGATTTTACCATTAGATCCCTTTTTTTATCAACAAAGGTTTTTCATTATTTTATATGTCCCGTATTATTTCGTGTCAGAAACATATTTCGGATATAGCATTTTATCGTATTTACGATCTATGAATAAATACATGTCTAAAAAAAAGAGTGTAAGCTTTTTACTTACCTTGAATTCCGATTATGCTTTTCTTCTCATACTTGATTCGTTTGACCACTTCTTTCCCAAGCCTCCACCTAGCTCGTTAAGCATCGAACTATTGTCAACATTTACAAAGTGGTTAGATTAGTCATTAACAATCATGACTATTCCACATTACTTATTTTCTATGTCGAAACTACTATTCGACTTCCTCATTAGTTAGCTTAACTTATCATAAGTTAACTATTTTCGATCACATGGTCTACACAATTAAGTCTAAATCAACATGATATTTAGAACTCTTATCGTTTCATATTTCGCATAATTTGCCATATCATTCAAATGTGCGTTTCACTCGAAATTTCAACATTTTAGCTTTCATTTAGGCATGTTCATATCACTGAAAATAGGTTGTTTTTGGTGACCTGTTTAACCTGTTTACATGTCTTCAAAAATTATGATTTTTTTATGTGACGTACCTCTCATAGGGTCTTGTGTTAAAATTTCAAGATCTAACTCTTTACCAATAATTCGTAAAAATTCATTTACTAAGCTGCAATCAGATTTGTCACTTCTGACTGCAGCTTACAAAAAAAATCATTTAAAATTTCTCGTTTATCCGATAGACGAAATTCCAATTGGAGATATTTGGAATTACCTGAAGCTACCTACAGTAAAAATTTGAGATCATAAATCAATTCTTAAATTGAGTGATGACATTCGTAATGGGCTGCAAATTCTGCCAGAAAATGCAGCCTGAACCTTCGATACCGAAAAATTCATAAAACATTCAATTTTCGTCAAAAAAATGCAATTCCGGTGGGGTTTTAAAGATATTTCCTGGAATTACATTTTAGACTCAAGAAACACATCTTTTTGTCTCGTTTTGTCCACGTTACAGCCAATACAAGTCGGCTGTAAATTCTGATCTGAAGCTGTTTGAATTCAGCTTTCAATTAAAGCATGTTCATGACATCATAACACTATTTTTTTAGCAAATCAAAACCCTAAAAACATCACATACATGAATTTAGCATCAACAAATCTGAATTTACTCCATATAACTCGAATTACACTAGAATAACTATCAAAATCCTAGTGTTTAACATGTTCCACAAAAACCCACTAATTACCTTCAATGGTGTTCATAGAATTTACTAGAATTAAACATGATTTTAACATATACTTGTCTAGGGTTTACTCATAAACACTATATTGTTCCTATTCCATCCATATAACAAACAAGCAACCATAAATTTCGAATTCTCTAAGTTTACTCAAAAATTCAACTAGAGATTTCCCATAGAATTCACATACCTTCCGACTCCTTTTTCAGTGGAGATCACTATTTCGTACTCGGATTTTGATTTGGAACTGAATTTGATCTTCAATTTGGGAAAATTAACATGAACTAGGGTTTAGTGGGGAGCCTGATGTCGCCCCTGTGTTCCTGTACGACCAGACAGACCTAAGTGTGTGTTTGGTGTGAGTTATTTTGATTTTGATCATTCAAGTTTCTAACTTTACAACTTAGGCCCCTCAATTTTTGTTTTATTTATAGTTTAGGGGTTTTCATCCATGGTTTATAAAAGGTTTACTAGTCCATGGTTCTTTATTGTTTTTAAACTAATAATTAACAAGTTTAATTCCCCTAGTTAACTTAGTGAGTCCCGGGAGTTCTAACCCGTTTATTTTAAGTTCCGTCAACTCGGCCCTTTTATCCATTTTATTTCTCAAAAGTTCTTATCCGCTTTTTAATTAATATTAGGATCATTTATTTAAATCCTAATATTTACCTGGTTACTTTACCACTAACGGTACTTTACCTGTCTTTTATTGTTAACGGGGTTTGATTACCAAACCCGTTATCGGGGTGTTACAAGTCTACCCCCCTTAAAAAGGTTTCGTCCCCGAAACCTTTCTCACGTATTTATTAGTTTAGATCATCTGAACCTTAGTTTTCGGTGATCACTTGAGCATTACTCGCATATAATAATCTTACCAAAAAGTATGGTAATGAGTTTTTAGTTTTAAGTAATATGCGCCTTTCACGTGTAAGGCCTCGTAGGCCATTACCTTCAGCTTGTATTTATTATTCTGGTCACTTATTTGACCGAGTTGTCATCTGATTACTCGGTCGTATTTGTTATTCAACATTTTTACTTCTAGCTAATTTTATGTTGACAAGCGCCTTGCGTAAGTCGTAACACTATTTTGACTTCGAATGGTTTTTACCGGCTAGACTGATTTGTCGCCATCATTTTATACTCCGTTACTTGGGTATATCATATTGCCATCCCGGCCTTTTGCGTGTTTTTGATTTCATATCTCATAACTCACGTTACAACGTGGTTAAATTCTATGTCACTTTTAGTGACCGTAATCACATCACATCTTGTTTTAAGTTTATGTCGACTTTCCATTTTCGAAAATCTTTCTTTCAAATGTATCGTTTCACACCTATCGGTGTTAACACCTATATCCTTTAATATTAACTATTTCCGAATTCGTCTCATAGTATTCATATTTGTTAAAACGTTGTTTCTTACAAAAACTGAATTTTAGTTTAACGGGTTTTTTTTTTTTGGCTTATGTCAATTTACTCACAGTTTGTCCTACTCTTACCATTATCCGGTTCTTACCTGTACTTCTTTACAACCCGTCACCCGGGTTCTTTATCTTAATGTTTTTAACATTCTTGTTTCGCTAGTTTGAGTTTTTCCTATTTGTATTCCTTTACGACCCATCACATAGGTTCACTAATATTTCGCGCTTCTATTATTCGGTATGCGCCTATTTGTACTACCAATTTCTTATACTTTATTTGTCTCGTTTGACTTATTCGTGTGAGGTTTTATCACTTATGAACGTCAAACTTCGTTCTCTATTCGACCCGTTCACTCTAAAATAGTTGAACGTAGTTATCAAAATTTTTGTTTGCAAATTCTCACCGTCTTTTAGTCATGACTCATATTCTGAGTCTTTTGACTTTCTTTTTCGCGTTCCCATCTCTCGGTTTAAGCATTCACCCACAATCCTACCCGTCCATCGGGTATCTTTACCAAAGTCATCGTCAAGTAACCATTCTTATATGGTTTTAGACATCATCTTAATTTATTTGATCGTCTTAGCGAATTCCATTGCTTTTATTTAGTCAAGTTTTTTTATTCTTTTATTCTACCCCTTTGACTTGTCTGTGTGAATTTCATCACTTATGACACTCAAACTTTATTCCTTAGGCCTTAGCATCCACATTAGTTGGTTTGTATTCTCATTTACTTTAATATTTGTCACTTCTTTCAGGCTCGTTATTCTAACGTAATACGCTCCCTGTCATCCGACTTGCGTTTAAGTTTACTATCAAACATCTTACTTGTTTGACTCATTTGGGTACCATTTAAGTTAGTCCCATTCACCCGTCCTTACTACATCGGACGTAAATGTGTCCGCTACAAGAAGTTCATGGTATCATATGCCACTACTTACTTGGCCAGAGTTAGCGATCAACACATGATACACATGACATTTTTGTAGTTTTCACATCACACCCCATGTAATTAAAGCCCCTATTTATTTGATATCTCTGATTTCATTTAGTAAAACTTTATTTAATTGCAAAACAACAATTATTAGTTTTACTAGTTTTACATTTGAACATATAAAATGTTTTTCTTTTCTTTCGAACTATTATATAATCACATTTGTTAATGTGATCGCTACTTTTGTCAATAGCATTATATTGAGAGTTTTCCACTTGGATAATTACCCCTCGTCCAAGTTTTCATATGAACTATTCCGATTATAGTTTTGATATTCATTATCGTGAATAACGCATGTTTCTATTAAACTTCTCTTAGAAACATCATCCTGAATAGATATCCTATTCAGGTTTTATCAGATATATGCAACCGTTATCCCCTATGTGTTTGTTGCATATTACTACTTGTGCAATTAATTTTAAAAGTGTGTACCAGATAATGCTTGCCCTGACGGGCCTTCCATGCCATTATCCTTGTTCGCGATCATTACGCGATTTAGATCATTGATGAGTATGCTCTTCTCGTCATACCTCAAACCGTTTCACCGTCATGTCCGTCACTTGTTACACTCTCGCCATCTTCAGGTGCGAGTATCCTTCAACTAAATATTTACAAAAGTTAGTAATTTCGATATTAATAAATACCCGTATTGTAATACAAAGCTTTTTACTACACGTGTCAACGCACGTGATTTCGTTAGCTAAACTAATCATTTTCGTTGGAGTAACGTGTATTACAAGATAACCCTATGAGTTGTTCACGACACTTTAATCATACTAGACCGTTAACATACTTGTACTTACCGGATTTGCGATCAAGCCTCGAACCGAACACACTTTACTCTTTAACCATGAGCTCTGATTACCAACTTGTAACACCCTTAATATTATTTAACGGTTTTCGTATAATTTACGAAAATAAACATGTGATTATGAGCACATATATATTACAAAATTGGGGTTTATTAAAACTTTTACAATTTACAGTTTAGAACAACAAAGCGTAATTGAATTCGTCGTTTAAAAGCTACGATGACGCGACTTGCGGAAGCCTCTTTTTCACTTGTTCGGTTCCTTTTCGTCGCTTGATCTTCATCCGGGTACTCTTGATATTCACCTATGATCAAAACCAACATAAAAGTTAGTTTTAATAACTTAAATATAAGTTTAAACAAGTTCTACGCATCAAACGATAATTAAAAAAAATAAAATTTTCAGCTTTTATGTCTCTCGCGTGTCGCGAGAGACTCTGACAAACATGTCGTGTGGCGCGACGTCTGTCGCGTCTCGCGCCCCACTCATTGTGACCCGTTGCGTGGCGTGGGGGAAATCAATTTCCAGTGGGTTTGTTGTTGAAACCTGCATTTGCCCAGCTGTAAGTTATATCAAAATTCAACTTTAAAATGTCATAACTTTTGTTCTACTTATCCGATTCACGTGATTCTTTTTCCTACGCGACCGTAATTTAGTTCTCCATTTCATGGAGTTGAAATTCTGCATTCAAACTAATAAAATTCCAAATTTCTAAGCATTCGGCTTATTATTCAAAATCAATATTTTGACCCGTTTGTATTTAAAACCACCAACTTGTTTCTAACTAATCAAAATACATGTTCCAATGTATTTAACACAAAATATTTAGCTCGGGTTCGTAATTGCTATAATTTGCGCGACTAATACGCAAGCTATGTGCATAAACTGTTTTGACCCGTTTACGGAATTTAAGCAATTTAGTCTAAAACATGCTCTTTTCTTTTTAACACTACAATATTTCCATTTCTAAATAACTATATATAATCCACCACAACTATTTTGTGGTGGATTTAACATAACGAACCCCTTTTCCTCAATTCTACCCTTCAAACTAGTCATTTTACACAAATGACCATTTTTAGGCATTTGAACTACGAAGTTTATGCCTACAACTCTTACATGTATCTTAGGGTTACATAATTACAATGCAAGTTTCTAAACGACCTCTAGGGGTCGTTTGCTCGTTTTACCCATTAAGGGCTTTTCGGTCAATTCTAGTCTCTAATTTTACGATGAAAGACTCTCACAATCATTTGACCAAAATAGCACTTTTAGCTACAACATAATAATGCGTACCTGGCCCGGTCAACATATAGAGCCGTTTCATTTTTATACCTTGCCTTTATTAGCCGCTAATCCAAAGCACGCAAATATTCAATTTTTTGTTCAATCCTGAGAACATATAACTTGACAACCAAATGTTAGTCGATATTGCCAAATGGTGTTTTCATCAACATTTGGCTCGTTTGGCCCATATGACCAAACGTTTACATACATAACAAAACATGGCTTTAACTACCAATTCGCCCATCCGACCCATTTCGGATTTTACCATTAGATCCCTTTTTTTTATTAACCAAGGTTTTTCATTATTTTATATGTCCCGTATTATTTCGAGTCGGAAACATATTTCGGATATAGCATTTTATGGTATTTACGATCTCTGAATAAATACATGTCTAAAAAAAAGAGTGTAAGCTTTTTACTTACCTTGAATTCCGATTATGCTTTTCTTCTCGTACTTGATTCGTTTGACCACTTCTTTCCCAAGCCTCCACCTAGCTCGGTAAGCATCGAACTATTGTCTACATTTACAAGGCGGTTACATTAGACATTAACAATCACGACTATTCCACCTTACTTATTTTCTACGTCGAAACTACTAAACGACTTCCTCATTAGTTAGCTTAACTTATCATAAGTTAACTATTTTCGATCACATGGTATACACAATTAAGTCTAAATCAACATGATATTTAGAACTCTTATCGTTTCATATTTCGCATAATTTGCCATATCATTCAAATGTGCGTTTCACTCGAAATTTCAACATTTTAGTTTTCATTTAGGCATGTTCATATCACTGAAAATAGGCTGTTTTTGGTGACCTGTTTAACCTATTTACAAGTCTTCAAAAATTATGATATTTTTATGTGACGTACCTCTCAGAGGGTTAGGCCTTTTGTCAAAATTTCAAGATCTAACTCTTTACCAAAAATTCGTAAAAATTCATTTACTAAGCTGCAATCAGATTCGTCACTTCTGACTGTAGCTTACGAAAAAAATCATTTAAAATTCCTCGTTTATCCGATTGATGAAATTCCAATTGGAGATTTTTGGAATTACCTGAAGCTACCTACAGTAAAAATTTGAGATCCTAAATCAATTCTTAAATTGAGTTATGACATTAGTAATGGGCTGCAAATTCTGCCAGAAAACACAACCTGAACCTTCGATACCGAAAAATTCATAAAACAATCAATTTTCGTCGAAAAAATGCAATTCCAGTGGGGTTTTAAAGATATTTCCTGGAATTACATTTTAGACTCAAGAAACGCTTGCTTTGTCATGTTTTGTCCACGTTACAGCCAATACAAGTCGGCTGTAAATTCTGATCAGAAGTTGTTTGAATTCAGCTTTCAATTAAAGCATGTTCATGACATCATAACACTATTTTTTTAGCAAATCAAAACCCTTAAAACATCATATACATGAATTTAGCATCAACAAATCTGAATTTACTCCATAGAACTCGAATTACACTAGAATAACTATCAAAATCCTAGTGTTTAACTTGTTCCACAAAAACCCACTAATCACCTTCAATGGTTTTCATAGAATTTACTAGAATTAAACATGATTTTAACATATACTTGTCTAGGGTTTACTCCTAAACACTATATTGTTCCTATTCCATCCATATAACAAACATGCAACCATAAATTTCGAATTCTCTGAGTTTACTCAGAAATTCAACTAGAGATTTCCCATAGAATTCACATACCTTATGACTCCTTTTTCAATGGAGATCACTATTTCGTGCTCGGATTTTGATTTGGAACTGAATTTGATCTTCAATTTGGGAAAATTAACATGAACTAGGGTTTGGTGGGGAGTCTGATGCCGCCCCTGTGTTCCTGTACGACCAGACACACCTAAGTGTGTGTTTGGTGTGGGTTATTTTGATTTTGATCATTCAAGTTTCTAACTTTACAACTTAGGTCCCTCAATTTTTGTTTTATTTATAATTTAGGGGTTTCCATCCATGGTTTATAAAAGGCTTACTAGTCCATGCTTCTTTATTGTTTTTAAACTAATAATTAACTAGGTTAATTACCCCTAGTTAACTTAGTGAGTCCCGGGAGTTCTAACCCGTTTATTTTAAGTTCCGTCAACTCAGCCCTTTTATCTATTTTATTTCTTGAAAGTTCTTATCCGCTTTTTAATTAATATTAGGATCATTTATTTAAATCCTAATATTTACCTGGTTACTTTACCACTAATGGTACTTTACCCGTCTTTTAGTGTTAACGGGGTTTGATTACCAAACCCGTTTTCGGGGTGTTACAGACATGCACAAAAGACAAACCTGTAGATGCTTCCACACCCACCACGGGGGCGTGCCCAGCTCAACACGGGGCGTGGTCAACGCAAAGATACGCAGAATTTGCCAAATCTTGATAGTACAGATACGGAGTTGACCACGAGGCCGTGCCCAGGAGACACAGAGCCGTGTGGGGCCCTCTTCTGACACTTGCAATTAATGAAGGAAGAGAAAAGGCTGGCCACGAGGGCGTGCCCGCTGGACATAGGGTTGTGGCCAGAGTTCTGTGCAGGATATAATAGGGGTGCTTGGTTCACTTCAAAAGCATCCTTAGGCAAACCACTACTCTCCCGGTTTGCCACCACTCCACCACCACTAAAACACCAATACCCACCACCATCATCCATCATCCACCTTTAGAGTGTGTAGTAGTCTCGGGATCCAAGTTTGATTGTAAGGGTTCTTGCCAATCAAAGGCCATGTTTGGTTAAGCCTCTTACATCACTTGGTGAAGACAAGTCTTTATTGTATTACTTTTGATTTTTAATCTTTAGGAACTTTTTATTTGGTTTTGTATTAATGACTTTAATAACTTGTTTCTTCTGTTGAAAGTGCATTCTTCCTATCATTTTTTCGTGGTGTCTTGAAATTACTTTACTGTTTATATAAACTAAAAGATTGCATCATTCATGTTTTTACAGTCTATATAAAGGCATGTTGACTACCTGGTCGGGGGTTAGGGGAATGGTTTGGTAAGGTTCTTGCCTTGTTCAGTGTATAGATCCTGCAGGGACCTGGTTCAAGCTTACTAGGACCTCCTTCAATACCCACTGGTATTGGATGGCGGGGGTGCGAATAGCTTGAACCCCTCATATGTAAACTACTATTAATACATTAAACCGGCTTCTTAGGATTGTATCCTTGCTGACTCAAACCACTTAGCTGAGGGTAACGTCACCTTCAAAAGAGGGGCCTACCACTTTTCGCATTAATAACTTACTTAATTATCTTTCAATATTCCGACCCTTTTGGGATTGTATCCCTGCTGACTTAAACCACTGGATTGAAGGTAACGTCACCTTCAAAAGAGGGGCCTACTACTATAACTAAGATAATATCTTAAAAAGTCCAAAAGTGCGAAAATCATCAAAGGATACATTAAAGGCGAGTCGGATCCAAGTGATTCTATCTTGTCTATCTGTTTTTATTTTATTTATCTTTGCATTTTTAGTATTTATTTTTATGTTTCAAAACTTTTCTAAAAAAATTAGATTGATTAGACGTTGAGGATAAACCGGTACTAAAAGCTCTTGTGTCCTTGGACGACCTCGGTATCTTACCAACGCTATAATACGCTCACGATGGGTGCACTTGCCCAAGTGTGTGTTTAGTGTTAGTAGAATATCGTGTTTTATAAATTTAAAACTTGATTAATGTGTAAAATGGGCTTAAAATATCAATAAAAACATATCACGCCGAACGCACACCAGTATGCATACAAATCCCAATCCTTTATTCCTCACTTCCTTTTTACTATATTTCAACTGTTGATTAATCACTTTTTTCAACTTTCTCACTAGACACGTCAAACTTTTTAAAATTGCATTCTGTCTTTTCAAAAGTTGATTTTAAATTATCGAGTTCAAAAGTTAGTTTTTCAGAGAGTTCCTTAAAGTGGAGATATCTACATCGTGCCTCACTCAGATCGCTATGCAACTTACGGATATCACGCTTCTTCACCTCCACCATATCCTTGTATCCATTTAATTTCTTTTTAGTTTCATAATCCTTTGATTTGGAACATCTAAATTTCATAACGAGTGAGTCTGACTGCTCTTTGAAGCCCTTAAGTTTTTCCCTACAAACAAGAGTACAACATATGTTATCTACACATACCTCAGCTTCAAAAGAAGGATAGTCGTTCATTTGAGCCATGAGAGCTTGACAAATGGTCTCCTCAATGATTTCTGTAGCTGATTTAATATCTTCATTCACCTGTGCCACGAGAGCTTGATTTTCTTGATAGACGGTGTTCGGAGTGATCTGCAGGTCATGCATTTTTTGCGTCCAATCAAACCCACCTCCCTCCTGAACCACTAGGGCGTTTCCAGGGTTTGCAACAGATCCTGATGAGCTTGGTTGATTTCTAGCAGTAGTATTTGATTTTGCAACGGGAGTAGGATGAGTAACAGTGATATTTTAGGTAGACATGGTATTCGAAGTTGGTCTTGCTGATGAACTGACTGTGACAGTAAAGTTTGGGTCAGGTCTCTCCCGTCTTGGTTGTTTGCATTCACGAGCAAAGTGCCCAGGTTTGTGACAGTTGTAGCACCTGAGCTTCAATTTATTCCAACCAAGCTTATAATCAGCCATCTCCCACTTGTTTCTACCGGCCTTTTGACAAAGTTGGTGAAGGCAACACGCTCCCGGTCATTATTGCATCAAATTTAACCGAGGAGCAAGAGGGGAGATTGATGAAGGTTTTGGTCACCAATAGGGCGGCTATTGGGTGGACCATAGCAGATTTGAAGGGTGTTAGTCCTTCAATAGTGATGCACAAGATCATCACTAATGACACCATAACACCCGCCCGTGATGCACAAAGAAGGTTGAATCCAAACATGCGGGAAGTTGTTAAAAAGGAGGTGCTAAAATGGCTTGATGCGGGTATTGTTTATCCTATCTCTGATAGCCAGTGGGTGAGTCCTACACAAACAGACCCAAAGAAAGCAGGTATATAAGTCGTCAAAAATGACGTAGGTGAGGAGATAGCTACCCGGCCGGTAACCGGGTGGCGTATTTGCATTGATTATAGGAAGTTGAATACCGCTACTTCCAAAGATCATTTTCCCTTACCGTTTATTGACCAAATAGTGGAAAAACTAGCCGGACAAAAATTTTATTATTTCTTGGATGGGTATTCTGGATACAATCAAATTGTTATTCATCCGGAGGATCAACAAAAGACTACATTTACGTGTCCGTATGGCACTTTCGCATTTAGGCGAATGCCATTTGGATTATGTAATGCCCCCGCCACCTTTCAAAGGTGTATGATGAGTATCTTTTCGGATATAGTGGGGGAGTCTTTGGAGATCTTCATGGATGATTTTTCCATTTTTGGGTTATCTTTTGAAACTTGCTTAGACCAATTAGAAAAAGTGTTCAAACGTTGTGTTGAAACTAATTTGGTCTTAAGTTGGGAAAAGAGCCATTTTATGGTTCAAGAGGGGATAGTGTTGGGACACGTGGTGTCAAGTTGTGGGATAGAGGTAGACCATGCTAAAATTAAAGTAATTTCTACACTACCATATCCCACGAGCGTTAAAGTTATTAGGTCATTCTTGGGACACGCGGGTTTTTATAGAAGGTTTATTAAGGGGTTTAGTGATATTTCAAAACCATTGTGTAACCTTTTGTTAAAAGATGTACCGTTTGTGCTTGATGAAAAATGTAAGGATGCTTTTAACGTGTTGAAACAAAAGTTGGTTGAGGCCCCAATCTTGCAATCACCGAATTGGTCTTTACCATTCTAAATTATGTGTGATGCAAGTGATTATGCGGTGGGGGCCATGTTGGGTCAAGGGGTGGATAAGAAACCGGTTGCCATATATTACGCAAGCAAGACTCTTTCGGATGCACAATTAAACTATACAACCACCGAGAAAGAGTTACTTGAGGTAGTATATGCATTGGATAAGTTCCGTGCTTATATATGGGGTACTAAAGTTGTTGTCAATTCTGACCATTCTTCAGTTAGGTACCTCATGGACAAAAAGGATGCAAAGCCGAGGTTAATTCGATGGGTTCTCTTATTACAAGAGTTCGATCTAGAAATCCGAGACAAAAGGGGGAGTGAAAATGTGGTTGCGGACCACTTGTCTCTGTTGGTAGCGGAGGAGGATTCTTCGCGTGTGGAGATTAACGAGAATTTCCCAGATGAGCAAATCTTAAAAGTTTCAATATTACCATGGTATGCTAATATTGTTAACTATTTGGTTACAGGTGACTTGCCGGCTCATTGGGATAGAAGGAAGATGTTGTACTTCCTTTTTCAAATCAAAAACTATACGTTGGAAGAACCAGACTTATTCAAGATATGTCCGGATCAAGTCGTCAGAGGATGCATCCCGGACGATGAGATTCCTAGTGTCTTGAGGCACTTGCATTCATTTTCTTGTGGGGGCCATTTCAGTGGTCACAAAACCGGGCACAAAGTGCTCAATAGCGGCCTTTATTGGCCGACTATTTTTAAGGACGCATTTAACTTTGCTAAAAATTGCGTTGAGTGTCAAAAACTAGGGGGTATTTCTAAACGGGAAAAGATGCCCATGCAACCGATCCTCATTGTAGATATTTTTTATGTGTGGGGGATTGATTTCAAGGGCCCATTCCCTAATTCACATGGCAGTTTATACATCTTGGTGGCGGTCGACTATGTGTCAAAGTGGGTCGAAGCGATTGCCACCAAGACGAATGACCATACCGTAGTTTGCAATTTTGTACAAACCAACATAATTTCTAGATTTGGGATTCCTCGAGTAATCATTAGTGATGGGGATCTCATTTCAAGAACTTTAACTTTGGCAAACTATTGAAACGGTATGGTGTTGACCATCGAATAGCTACCCCCTACCATCTGCAAACGAGTGGTCAAGTGGATGTATCCAATAGGAAAATAAAAGAAATTTTGCAAAAGACCGTTCGACCGGACCTAAAGGATTGGTCGACGAAGTTAAATGATGCTTTATGGGCTTACCGAACGGCTCATAAAACACCTATTGGAACTACACCATACCGCTTAGTTTATGGGAGAAATTGTCACTTACCGGTAGAACTTGTACATCGTGCTTGGTGGGATATTAAAGAAGTTAACATGAAATACGATGATGCAGGTAAAGAGCGAAAGTTAAAGCTAAGCGGGTTGGAAGAGCTTCGGGAAGAAGCATATGAGTGTGCCTCGAAATATAAGGATGGGTTGAAGCGGGCACATGATGCAAAGTTGAAGCCGAAGGAGTTTGAAGTGGGTCAAAAAGTGTGGATTTATAACTCAAGGCTCAAATACTTCCCCCGGAAGCTAAAGAGTAAGTGGATGGGCCCGTACGTGATTACGCGGGTCGAAAAACTTGGTGATGTCACCATTGAGGACCTGAAGGATGGGTCGAAGCAAAAGGTTAACGGTCACCGCCTTAAACTGTTCCTCGATGGTAATGAAGAGAAAAAGGATGCGGATGTGGAGTTGGTAAGCTTTGTGGTAAGCGTGCCAACCTATGAGGTCAACTGAAAGGACCGGTAACCATTTTTGTAGAGCTTTGTACATTTTATTTGATTGTTTGAGCGTTCATGGTGATAATCGTTTTCGTCTCGTACTAACCCCCTTTGATTGTGTGAAGCCCGGACATTACGAACGGGTCGTGAAGATACAAGGTATGTGTTTAGACTTGTTTTTGTGTATTAGGGACAATACACGATTTTTCGGGGGGTGGTAGGACTGTAAACGGTTTTGTAATTTTAAAATTTTAACTTACAAAAAATCACGAAAATATTTTTAATATTTTTTAGGAATTTTTATAGCATAGGGTTCTTTTGTAAAAAGTTAATAAAATTCCTTTTATTTTTCATAAAAAAAATAAAATTTGAAAAATTAAAAAATGGGATTTTCGTAACCCGTCGCCGACGGGGAGCGTCTGCGTCGGGGACGCAGGCTCAAAATGGTGTGTCGGGTGGAAAACCCCGTAGACAGGAGGTTAGAGCATCGCTAGCATGTCCCATTTTAAAGTTACGTCGCCGAGGACCGGTTGTAGCGTCGCCGACGACGTCTCGAAACCAGGCCGACGCTGATTGGGGTTAAGGGTTTTATGTCAAATCAAACTTCTTTCAACCGACTTCAAACATATCCTAACTCGGTTTTTCACCACATATTCGCACATTATCACCAATTATCTCATTCATTCACCCCATTACATCACATTTCCTGCCATCTCTCTCTCCTAACCCAACCCCTCCACTTCATCTTCTCCAATACCTCTAAGAACCCTAGAACTTCTACCTCTCATAACTCTTTCAATTCTTCATCAAATTAACTGATTTTCAAGCCTATTTTGCCTAGTTTTCAAGAGGAACAAAACCCCCCATAGTAGTTTTCGTTAATTCTTTCTTATTTGCAAGATTTCTGGGAGTGAAAATTTGGGTTTTCAAAAGGTGTTTATCAAGTTTCTTGCTTTGCATCTTTTCATAGTTCTTCTTGTTCTTCTACACCAAAGGTATGGAATTTCATTAAATTTAAGCATGATTATCATATGGTATGTTGATTTCTTCCGAAATTTTAAACTTTTTGTTTAAGAGTAGGTTGTTTATTGCAATGTATGATATTTTAGCTTGAATTTAAGGATGATTGTTTGATTTGAGTGGGTTTTGAACTTGCTATAACCATAGTGAAGTGATTACACTAGTTATTTGCATGATTAAACATTGACATTTTGATTGAATGTTGTTGAAATCATAAGGCATTATGAATAAACATGGAAAATTGATATTTAGTTGATAAAATGTGCAACTTTGGAAGTTTAAATAGGCGATTTTGCATCTAATTATTAATTGAATTCACCATCATGTGCATTGTTTAAAGTTTGAGATTGTTTTGAAGATTGGGGTTGTATTGATTGTTCCTTTGTTTTGTGATTGTAGTCATGGCTGGAGGCAAAAAGAAAGCCAAGACCACGGGTCAAGGATCATCATCTGGGGTTGGATCTTCTTCAGGATTGCTACATAGAAGGTGGGAACAATTAAGTTCAGTGGATGAAGGTGATGAGAGGTTGTACCGACAAGATTGGGCGTGGGAAAAGTTTCGGGATAGTCGTAGTGCCAACGTTTGGAATGAAGATAAGAACAAGGCACTTTCGACGTTTAATGACAAGAAACTGGAAATCAAGCTGTGGAAATGAAAGATGGTTACGAATGTATCGACTTCGGTACCGGATAGGGTTGTTGTAGAAAGTGTGGTTAACGTGGAAGAGTTGAGAACAATCGGGATTACTCAAATGTTCGAACGCCTTATTTGGGAACGGGTTCTAGATTGGTTTGAAGATAACACCCCCCGTATCTACTTATCGGAAGTTTGTGAGTGGCTTGCATCTTTGCGGTTTCAAAACAAATACAGCCCCCCAGAAGAGTGGAAATTAGTTGTTAATACGGGCAGGGGGAGATGATGATGTCATTCGAGACAATGAATTGTATCGCACGGTTCGATTCTCTTGGTGTGCAAGCATATGATTACCCCAGGATGGAGCATTTCTTTGACAACAAGGCGAACGAGCATGATTCTGAGGGTATTATTGATTCAGTATTGCCATACAATGATGGGGGAATGGCTTCAAAGAGCCACTTGACGGTTGAAGGGAAAATTTTGCAGAGCATCTCCCTTGAGAACATCATGGTTCGGTTTGGAGATCGGGGGAAGGTAAGAGCATCTGACTGCAGGGTTATTCATGCTTTGGTATACGGGACACCAACTTTGTCTTGGAGACACATCGTTATGATGAATACGTGGATTACCCGGGAGTCATGCAACCAGAGGATAATTCCATATGCACGCCTGATTAGTGCATTGATCCTCCAACTTGGGTCTCTAAACCCGTAGAGGAGTTTAACTTAGCAACAATGAAAAGGCACTGGAAAATCCAAGTGCAACTCTACGGTAATAGGTACACGGTGACAGACAATGTGGGTCGAAAGTATGAATTTACTGACCCGAATGCATCTCAAGGGGCCGCCGAAGATGTGGAGATGGGGGATGAAGAAGACGAAGATGAACCCGCCAGTCCACGGGGACCAAAGCAAAGATACATGTGGCCACATCGAGAACTATCTGAGGATGTGGCAAGGTTTGTGACATGTAGACGGGTACCCTCGTATCGGAACTTTAACCACGGTCAGCAGGAGGTTTTTGATAATGTCTCCACGGTTATGGGGGAAGGTCGAGAATACGAGGCGAGAAGAAGAAACTGGGAACAGGAACACCAAGCCCAGTTGCAGGCTCAATGGGATGCTGATGCGGCCCACCGGGCCAGGATGGAGAGGTTCATGGAGGAGCATCAGTTGTTCCAAGCTCTTCAAAGATCTCAAATGGAGCAAATGGAACAACATTGGTAACAAGAAGTGGCTCGAAGACGAACGTGGGAGGAAGATCAAGATAGGCGCCGAATGAACAAAACACAAGAGAAGACCGTCGATGGAGTGCCATGTATGTATCCAATGAATTGGCAATTAATAATGCCAAGGTCCTCCACGATCAGGAACGACACCAGAGGGATTGGTTAGCCGGCCTCTCCTACGCAGAACAGTCGGGATGGACCAATTATTCAAACCTTCCCGTTCCTCGAGGCCCCTCCGATCCATCGCCTCATTGGCCCGAGGCAGTGGGGTCTAGCTTCATCCCACCCTAGTTTCAACCGCCAGCAGAAGGAGAACCGGGCCCCCTCGACAACTACCGAGAGATGTTTGAGGCTCTTACTGGGTACCCGTACAACCCGAACCCACCAGTCAACCCGAACGAGTGATACCAGCGGTGATGGTGAGGTATGTGTTTTGTTATTGCTGTTGTATATTTATTCTCGTTAGTTAGCTTTTATATCTTTGGTAGTTTATTTTCTTAGTTAAATGAACTTTGTGGGTGCGTTCCCTATATAACCCTCACGAGACCTACTTGTCCTCCCGAGCTATCGGGAGGTTTAAAAGGGCTTGTTGCTTACGCTAAATGCAACCGTGATTCCTACGAAAGTGAGTTAGGTTTGTTGTTGTTGTACATTATTTTTCCACGTAAATCATGGCGAATTAATGTATGGTTTGGTAACAATTTCATAAAAATGGTTGAACTAGGTAACTAACAAATTTTAGTGGTTGTGAGAAGCATGCTTCTACACAAGGGTTAAAATTTGTAGGTACATTATGTTCATGAGACAACCGCTTTCTTGAAGAGATGAAGAACACATGAGCCACTAGCGAGATAACCAGGTGCATACGTTTCTTTTTATCTTTGGTTTTTAGTAAGCAAATAAGTGGAATGTAATTTGTATTTTATTTTTAGGGGTGAAATTTATGGGAAGTTAGCCGTGTCACATCCCTTGTGTGATTTAAAGACTCTAGTTCTTACACATTGAGGACAATGTTAACCTTAAGTGTGGGGATGGGGGAGTAAGTAAAATTTTTTCGATTTTTGACCTGTTCATTTAAACACTACACATTGAGGACAATGTTGACCTCAAGTGTGGGGATGGGGGAAATTTTCAAAAAGAAATGTCTTTGTTTGAAGCGATCTAAAAAGCACAAGTAACTAAGTTAACGAGGGATGACACAAGTCATTTGGTCTTTTGTCATGGTGAAGTTCGAGTTAATAGCATGACGAACATTTAGCGGGTGGTTATTTGGGAATAATCTGCCTAAGAAACTTTCAATTTATGCATATCATTTTCCATACCCTTACACATGAGACCTTGAGCCACTTGTATATATTATATATACACATATTTCTTTGTTTGAGTGGACCATTAGTCATGTATTGTAGAACTTGCATCTTTTGATACGTTTGAGACAATAGACAGAATACAAGTACGAGAATGATTAAGGCATTAGGTAAACCTTTTCCTTTTACACCATTTATCTATCCTTACCCAAAATTTATCCCTTAGTAGCCAACTTTGAGACTAAACCTTTCATTTGACAACCCACTTAGCCTATAACCATAAGCCTTTTCTTTTTAAACCCGTGTGATCAAAATTCGATTATAGGAGTTTAAGTTTGCATAGTTGTGATTTTTTTATATAAAAAATAAAAAAATGTTACGAACAAGAATGAAAAAGCATTGAGAAAAACACAAAAAGATGTGTTAGTTGTTTGTTGAATAAAAGGCGAAAATCATTGCCTATTAGATTGATGTTAATAGTTAGTTAGTTAGCATAGTCGTTTGTAATAAAAATTAGATTTTCATCACCATAGCCACTTTAAATATCCTACTTCCTAACCTTTTCCTAGCCCCATTACAACCCTTACAAAGACCTTTTAACTTGTGCTTAGTATTCGTGTTCGGTGGTGGAGAATGATTGAGTTACAAGCCTATGCGGGTAAGTGTTCTAATCGGTTTTGAGTGATTACTTTTTAAAAGTGCTAATACATCATGAAAATTAGCTAACTTGTAAACCGAGGGGAACGAACATTGTGAGGGATATGCATGAAATGCGAGTATCACAGGCGGGTTAATCTTGGATAACCACTTTTATATGATTAATCATTATTTGCTAAATATTTCAAAAATCATAAAAAAGTTCGAACCGGGTATGACAATAGACCTTAACCTTAGCCTCGGGAATGGGGAGTATATTTCGTGTTCGACCCTCGTGAATAGGATTTGTGTTTTGCAGGTCTTAAGGAGTTTATGGAAGGGCTTAACATGTGACAACAGGCACTTTTCCACAATATTCCGTACAATGTTAAACAGTAATTTGTGCATTAATGACTGTGCATGATTTAATTAATGACATGAATGATTTTCTG